>JBCFXI010000889.1:31406-96672 GCA_038496175.1 Ampulex compressa
GAATACGACTTTGTATCAGAATAACAATATTTATAACATTAACGAGTTAACTGTAGAAATTAGTTTCAAAAGATCCCCACAGGGTGCGGAATTAAAAACAAGCAACGACGTGTATACACGTCGAACGCAGGGCAAATGGTCCTATTATACATTTTACGAAAAACGAGGAAGGATTACATTTTTATTCGTCAAAAAAACTAACAATTCATTTCTGAATACGTTATCCTTATTAAAAACTTGAAAATTGTCCAAAAATAATAAAATACATAAACAAGAAAAATGAAAGATAAGAAAAATAAACAAGAAAAGTAAGAAAACAGTTAAAAAAAATTTCAATCTATTTATGTGTGATATGTTTCGAAGCACGGTACGACAAAAAGTCCGACTTCACAGGTCGTACATCAAAATCTTGATTCTTTACGTTTTCCATTTTTTCAGCAAACGGGTAACGTATGTTATTGATTTTGAAATGCAAGTCACCCTCCATGTAAAATACATAGCAATTGTATTGGTAATATAAAGGAAACATACCACCAAATAATATACTTATTACATTTTATTGAGATTTTGAGTTTTTACAGTGAATGGTAATTTTTTATTTTACACGACGTGTATACACGTCGAACGCACTTAACTGGTTAAAAGATTGTAGGATGCAAGAGTAATATGCATGAGTATACGTGCTTACGAATAGAAGTGAAAGACAGCAATATTATAGATCCGAGTGACTTTTTAAACAGAAAACGAGAAACTCATTGCAAAAGAGTCGGAAAGTTAGTGTCTATCCGTATAAAGTCAGTTCCAGAAACATAAAATAATTCACACCCTGTTTTGAGTATTAACTGTGACAGCGTTAATTGGTTTAGTTAGCTTAATGTTTTATTTGTACTGCATACGCACGCGTATTCGGCCGGGAGCCCGCGACCCGACACCCGTGCCGTGGTAGTAGCAATTGCACACAAAGTAATTAGCGGTCGCCACATCAATATCTAGGTCGCGGTCGTCAGACTCGGCACGACCGCTACCCAGGATTGTGCGCTTAATTAAATATACAAGCCATGTTAAGACCGCTCTTAACCATGTCGCCCCTTCGGCCCATTCCGTGCTGACCCACTAGCAGTTGATTCCCGACGCTAGTGGAAGAGCAGCCTCCTCGACGCCATTTAGGGAGCGGAGGTCATTTGGCGCCTCCTGAACAGACCTGTTGGTTTTCAACAGTTGATTCGGGCAGCGAATGCCTCGTCCACAGTGGGTTGGATTGTCTAACCCTGTGAGACGGTTATGTTAATCCTCCCCTCCACCCAACTAGAAGCGATCCGGATATCTAGTACTAGTCTAGTACCGCCCAGCCTAGTGTAGTATGGTCTAGTCTAGCACTGCTCACTGCCCAATATCGCCTAATCTAGTCCAGTACCGCTCAGTTTAATACTATCTAGTTTATAACACTGTTTAGGCTAGTAGCCCTATTTTTACATATTTAGAAGAAACCCTAGATTAATATATCAATCTGATAGCCGTTTCATTCGGAACCAGCAAACCCAGCCGCCAACCGAATCGTCTATCTTCTGCCCGCATCTCGACGTTATTTCCTATACGGAAATGATGTCACAAAATGACCCCCGAATAGGGACAGCGGAAGTGAGGATCCGAATGAACAAGGGTGTCAAGTGGGCGGACCAAGGAAAAACTTCGCACCATCGCCGAGAAACGGGAACTAGAAGGCATCGTCGAGCGACTGAAGACTCGCCTGAGCTAACGCCTCAAAATGGAGGACAAGGATCGTCCTACTGCCTCATGAGCCCAGCCGACCGTGCCATGCTACAGGCATACCGGCTCGAGCCTTGGCACCTGCGCCACTCCGCCCAGCCAACGCCATGAGATCACCGGAAGATACTTCCCGAACAAGGACACTGCCTAGCTGGATCTTTACGAGACTGGACTCCCGACCACTCTATCGAAGGGCACGTCGGACAGTGATGCCTAATTCAGGAGGACATTGCGAACCCAGCCGGCTAAGCCGCATCATTCCAATTAGCCAACGCTCGAACACTGTCAGAAGCCACTTACCAATCGAGGACAACGCTTCGCTGATCGCTGAGATCGCGATACCCTACGGCGGAATAGGCGCGGAGTCCGGAGCAGTCCAGCCGCGCAACTGCGCCTGATGTCCTTAAGACCGCTCCTGGAAGGACTCTTCACCTGACCGATACTTCGAATGAATCGTATACTCGTGGCAACTACGCTGCACGCCCAATCCGACTACGGACTCCGTCCCGGCTTCCACCAACCACGAAGCCACGCCCACTGACCCCCGACGACCAAGACATCGGCTTCAGAAAGCACGCCGCCCCGACTGTGCTGTTTCAACGCCTCCACTATCCCGACGTGTTGAGGTAAGTTTAGAGCTATAATGGTGATAGAGGCTCAGACTGCTACGCGGCAGACTCGGGTCGAATCCCGCCCATCACCTCTGGTTTTTCTATGTGATATGTATACCGTAGCTCTGGTGGTTCGGAACTCACCTTAAACGGTAGGGCCTAGGCCGAATGACCTTAGCTGTCAGTGCCGAAAATGAATAAGAAAAAGAAGGGTAGGTTTTCCTACCGACCCGTTTTTTTGTGTAGTAGGAACCGAATTCGCCTAAAAACGTTAGCAGGAGTGCGAAATATACTTTCCATTGCGCACTTGTCAACGTTTTTAGGCAAATTCAGTTCCTGTTGTGCAAAAACCCGGTTGCTAGGAAAACTTATCTTAAGGTTCATGCTGTGTTCCAGAATTACTAGGCTGTGCAGGAGCAACGTATCCTGTAAAGGGTACCGCACCCGGCCCAGCCATCTATCCTCACGTTGGAGACAACGTCGCCGCTACCTCGACCTAACGATAAAGACCCGACACTTCGAGCGTCACGCTCGGGACTGGGATAGAGTAGTTTAGGCCAAGCTAAGTAAAGTTAGGTTAACACGTTGACGCCAGCGTCGATATTCATGTTTTTCTTTGTGAGTCGGGACTGGAATTCGTGCTACGCTTCGTGGGGCTGCGTGGTATTGCCTATTTGTTCCGTTGATACTGGCGATTTTGTCGAATCTCGACTGATGATTCCCGAGCGTCCCTGGCACTCGAGACACTAGTAATAATGTATAAATAATAGATGGGGTATGCAAGGGATTTAACCCTTTGAGCTCCGAAGAGTTTTATTTCTTTTGCGAAGAAGAACCCAGATTCGAATCTATGTTCGAGTTCTATTGCAAAGTATACATCCTACTATCGATGGAATGTTCGGAGTCGGTGTTGACACTTGACATAGGCGCGCAAAGGGTTAAGCCGCGGCGTTTACCTGAGATTGAAATAACTCATCCATCGCGCTTAAAATGAAGGGAACATCCCTATTTAATAATAATCATATTATAATTGTTTGCGCAGAACCGTAAAATGGCATAGGAAAATTATCATAGATTTAATATACGGGATTTGCTTCGCGGATGCGTGGTATATATATAACAAATGAAGAAATGAACGTATTAAGATTTTTAAATTAGAGAAAAATTGATTGCTTTCTGATCAATAATCGCTGCAGTGAAAAAATGGCTATTAAAATGGAAATATTGTCGGAAAAACGTTCACATTTTCTAATTTTTAATATACAAGTGTGACCCACCGGTGATGCACGTGGTCTGATAGAACAGCCACGTTTAATCCACCAGTGATGCAAGCCCTCTCACGGGACATTCACATTTGACCCACGGGTGACGCAAGCCGGTGTTAGAGTAGACGTTAGTGTTAACGTAAGTTAGATTTAGTTAAGCTAAGGATCCCCCACCTGAACTATTAAGGGTACCAAAAAGTACTAAACATTTTTTTGCTGGCGAAAAACATTTATTTATTAAAAAATGTTTGAATAGTAGTCAACAAAATAATTTCTATTATTTTTTAACGCATTTTGCCAGCGTAAAGGCAGTTGTCCGATTTCCTTTTTAAAAAAGTCCTTCGATTTTTCATTGATAAACTTTTGCAAGTGCGTTTTCATTTCTCCAACATTATTAAACTTTTTACCTCTTAATGTATGCTCTAACGATCCGAAAAGGGGATAATCCGATGGCACGAGATCCGGTGAATAGGGTGCGAGTTAAAAGTTCCAATCCAAGCTCCCTTATTTTTTTCCTGTGTTATTTTTGCAGCGCGAGGCCTCACATTATCGTGTTGAAAGAGCCTTTTTTTGTTACTGACCAAAACAGATCGTTTTTCTATGAGATCTTTTTTCATTCGCTCACGTTGTTCATAAAACACTGTCGTTGTAAGGCTTACAATTCGCCGCAAAAACGAATCGCCTTCATACTGAGACAAAAGTGTCAATGTCAAACTATCAATGTATGAGGAACCCCAATTCCTTGCCTGTACAATTTTCCTATGCAACGAAAATGATCCTGAACTGCAGACATTAAACACCCAATCTTCCTTGATAATTCCACAATTGTTTGACGAGGATCTAAATCTACCATTGCCATCAGGATATCATCATCTAATTTTTATGGTCGTCGTTTTCGTGCGACGTCTTTAAGATTCCTATTTCCATTTTTCAACTTTTTAAATCAACGATAATACTTGTTTAGTTTCAGAATCCCCCCTAAGTATCGGTAATTTTTCTCACTGCTTCATTTACCTTTATTCCTTGATCGAACAAAAATAGCATACAATGACGTAAGTGTGCTTCTTATATTGTCGGCCTTGACATCTTTCCTCCTTGGTAGAAAAAAACAATTTTTAACCAAAAAATAATATTTAGAACCATAGCTTTAACCTATTAACAAAGCTTATGTGTTTGGGGGATCGTGCCCCGACACAAACTAACTGTAAATGAGCTCATCGAGGTAATTCTGATTACTTTTTGTTCCCCCTAATATTTAACATCGTTAGGACAAGCCCTACCATCTGAAGTAAGGGGCGGGGGTGTAACGAATACGAGGGCGTATTCGCCCGGGAGCTCAACACCTGTGCTGCGGTAAAAACCCCAGCGATTTTACCGCAAGGTATGTTTCATTATATTGATCTATCGACAATTCGTCTTAGTACTTTCTTTCTTTAAGGCTATGTGGCATACGGGGAAAAATTATGAAATACATGCATACATACATGTGGCATACATAAACATATCCAGAAAGTGGCTGGTAGGTTTAGTGTCAAGATCGTAAGATTGGACACGGATTATATTCTTTTACACGAAATAGATACGCATATATCCTGATGCCTATATTGAACGATCATAGTTTTAATTAACGGACAGACGCCTTTCTCGTTTTCACAGCTTTATATGGGGCTTTCCAAAATTATACAAATTTGAAAATTTCGACAAAAGAGTGCATATGTGCCAGCAAAATGGTGCTGGCTATTTACCCGATATGCTATTCCATACATAATCCATTTGAATGATTTATAAATCAATACAAAATTTACAATTTTTAATTACAAACCTGTGTTGTATTAAAATTAGTTCTTGCTATGAACTTTAGTAACGTAAGGTATTAACAATGCTATAGAGAGTGCGGCATTTATCCTGGCTAACTGGAATATGTCGAAAATTAAATACCGGAAAAATAATGTTTCAAATAAAAAGTTTAACCCTTTTAGTACACTTGCGAAAAGTGCCAACGACGATATATGGTTGCGTATCCTGTGCCGCCTTACTATTCGCATTGCGAGCGAACTTTATCTCAAAATAAAATTATAAAACGTTATAAATGGTCTAATTTAATTGCAAAAGAATAAAAAAAACTGTGCATGGGTTTAACTTCTTGTTATATTTTATGCCGCTTGATGCCCAGACTGCGTATACGCTGAAGTGATAAGGTGTAAACTCCTCACGGGACAACTTCTGAGGAGCGTAATCGCAATATATTGATAGCTATTAGGACAGAAAGCTTTTGTTTCACGAAACAAAGTTGTATCGAGACAGCAAGACTAAAATCTTTCTTTTAGACTTTCTTAAGCCTTTCTAAAGAGCGTTTCTTATCTGTCAGTGTTCGAAAACCGTCACCTTTTTGATACAATTATAATTAGCAGCAGAGAATTTTGTAATTTCTGTTGCTATTTTTTTTATAAAAAATACATTGTTATAGGCGATGAAGAAGTAGTTACGCGTATTCACGAGTTACAATTAAGTGACGAAGGTGTTGACTGTGATGACTAATTAAGTGCACCAAGACGTTACGTACTGTCCTTGTAGAATTTATAGTGACAGCGACAATTCGTAATGATTGCAATAAAGGGTTACACGGCGTATGCATGAGTAGGCATCAATGCTAGTAACAATAAGTAAATATTACATTACATATTTTCAATGACCGATAACTAAATATAAATATGTATAATAATACTAAAATTTTGTTCAGTAACATTATAACACCTACACAAATCACGTGTTTTGTATCAGATTCATCTGACGCTTGCTGTGCTTCATGGAGTTATCCTCTAGTTTTAAGGTCTGATATTAGTTATTTTGTTATAAATTATTGAAAATGTAATATTTATACTTCATATTACGTAATCTACACAAAACTATAATCATACGATAATTATTCTTATGTGCGAATATTGTTTGTGAAAGAGAAACACATTTCTATGTTTTTCATAACGTTTTATATCGACGTTCTTCGTATGATTTTCAAACAATATTGAAATACAATTGGCATTGCTTTATTCTTTCTTTATTTCGTATACGTTTTTCCCAAATCTTAGCAAATTCGTCGATTTAATCCAATACTCTTCGCATACGTACGACACTTTTGCTCGGCACTAAAAAGGTTAATTCATGAAGGGGCTGATGCAGTAGTCATATCCGCTTTCGATTTGCATGATGTTTTCAAGGTCATTTTAAGGTCAACTTGTTTGTCTTGAAATGGAAACATACATTTTTCATTACAGATTCTTAATCTACGACTTAAAGCAACTTTTATTTTAAAAAAATGTTCTCTTTGTCCCTACTTTTTACAATATTGAATTTTTAATGAAAAAATAGGCAATGTCGTTTTAACGGACACAATCATTTTATTAATGATAAATAAAATTAGTACATTATGCGAATTGAAAGTGGATGTGTCTAATGCATCAGCCTGTTCACGACTTAAACTTTTTATTTGAAACAAATTTTTCTCCGGGATTTCATTTTTCGGATATTCCAGACGACCTGGATAAACGCCTCACTCTGTACAGAAGTTTACTGTATTTTTTTCGTTGTAAAAAAATGCCATAATACGTTACCGTTCGACAATTGTACAAAAGCGTATTTTCCTTTGTGCAGGAAATAGAATACCATCACTGACGCGCAACACACAATTGCCAGCGAGTTGTCGAGTGGAGTGGTTCGTTCATGTTTTTACGTACAATTACAAAATTTCTCTTGAAAAATTAAAAAAATACGTTATCTTCTTTTATATTACAGAGAATAAATCATACAATATGATTAGGTCAGATTATTTTATTCTCATAAGCCGATTAATATTCTTTTGTTTGTTATAATATGGTTCAAACAGAGCTTTGAGATCATTTTCATGAATTTCACTGCAAAGTTTTTATTTTATAAATTCGTATCCATCTCCTCATAATATAGGCATATAAAAATTGAAAATTGATCTACATAATTATATACCTATATAATTATCGCTGCATACGTTAACGTACGAAAAAAATTTCGCTGCATACCTTAACGCAATGTTTATTAAAAGTATAAATAATAAAAAAATTGAATCAAGAGCAGAACGCTGTATATTTCTAAAGTGCTCGATGAAAGCTACATAAAAATGCTTATGTCATTGATACTATTTTGAATAATACTGTAGATTATTCAAGATTTTACATACAAGATCGGAGTGTACAGGTAAAAATTCTAACCACGAATACGACTAAAAGGATTCGTAAAAAAATTTGTTCGATAAAACCTCATTCCAATCCTGTTTCGTTAATAGACATATCTCGAAAGATTGCATCATGATTTAATATTAGCATTCCTATCAAAGTAATAACCGAAATATAGTAAACTGCGCTAGAAAACGTACGGTAATTACACGTAAATTATTTTAAGAGGAAAAGCAGAATGGAAGAACAATATACTTCCATGTTGGTATGGATAGAGGTGGAATGAACGAGGTTAATTTTTCATGGGTCAAAAGCCCCATTGCCCATGGGGAGGTAAATCGAGTAATAGAACCATCCCCATCCGTGCGTTAACATATGCAAACGTTTAAATAAATAAATGTAGGAAGAGGAAACGACAAAGGTGAACATTCGACGCGTTTATACTAAACCGACAAGTTGATTAACATTTGTTGTAATATTCGAATCATCCACGTCAGACGCTTGACACTGCATTCGTTTGTTTTCTTGTTTTTAACCAAACCCGTTGCCGATCACTGTGCCGATCTTCTTGCGAGTGTTTTTACGTTTTGCAACCGGCGTGCGTATAATAAAGACTGTTACTGTTTCTGTGCCCTTATTTTTGCTTCCCATCCGAGGGAAACTCTCGACAATATTTAACAACGAGGATTTTAATCAGGAAACTTCTTTAAAAGCTGCCCATAGCAAAGGAAATGTAAATATTTGCAATATTTACGATCCATATGTTAAAATGGAAGCAAACAAGTATGCACTAGTGGGATTAATCATTGGTGAATGAATAGAAATAGGTTGCCGGCTTCGAAAAAGAACACAAAGAAATTTTGCCACGCACGAATGCCTTTTATCGATTGAAAGCGTTTTACTAGTGTACGAAGAAACGTAAAATTCATCGAGTAAAATAAGAAAATTGATCACGGTAAATGTGTGCCGCGTTAAACATAGAACAACATATAAAAAAGGTGGATATTATCCAACATCGGGTTTTATACTAGTTTATAGAAAATCAGAAGTTCTTATCACCTTTTCCAGGTTCCCTAAAATACAATAATTTCGAATTGACACAAAAATCCCTTATGCTGATTTCTCTTTCCTTTTAATCGCATATTCAATTATTCGTGTTGGACCACATCAAAATATGTATTATAATAAGCGTCTGACTGTAATCCTTCATACATTGCGTATAATTTTAATTTATTCGATAAACTCGGTCTGTTTTATTCTTCTGCAATTAGTTTAATTTATATTCAGTGATACAAGCGGATAAAGCATCGAAATATATTTATAAAATAATACATAATTTTTCACATATTTTACGTTCCTTACTTATGTTATGTTGTATTTATGTTGATTTTTTTTCTTTACATATGCATATAATTTTATAGTTTATACGTATAAATTTTATATTTATGCATATAAATTTATTGTGTGTGTGTGTGTGTGTGTGTGTGTGTGTGTGGGTGTGTGTGTGTGTGTTCTTACCAGTAGCTTTTATATAATGTTTATACAGGCTCGAGCAAGAAAACAGCAATTAGTCGCTATGCTTTGCTTACGGTAGTGCGCCGATAGTAATACGCCAATGGCATAGAATTTAAATTAATACTACGCTTTAAAAGTGCATACCATAACTTTAAATGTATATCAGGAATTTGAAAGAATTTATGAATATTAAAAATTAAACCGAATAGGTCGTTAATAGAATGCTAAATATAGATGACATGATGGTAAAGTTTCTAGGCAGTTCTTGTACCTGAGTATCTTGGAAATTGCACTTACACGTAATAGCTCCACGAGATTGACAGTGTGTTTACCGCAGAGTTGGTCGAGAGAGGAAGCTTAACTGAAGACGCTTAACTAAAGTAGTATCTAATAAGTTGCTCAATTACAAGTACTACGATTGTAGACTGTAACGCAGTTTTATACCGGAACTTGTATATTTTTTTCGTACCCGAAGATGATACTATTTTACATTTCTCCCCTCTTTCACCATTCAAATTCCTATTCATATTTTCTTCTTTCTTCGTTTAGTGTTTTCAACGAGCCATTACTGAAAGCAAGCTCCAAGATTAATTAACATAAAAACTAGCTTGATCACTTTAAAAACGATAATAACAATTCTAACAATCGTAACAAATGTTCAAAACTGTACCTTGATACGCTAAATAATTTTCAATCAAATTTTCATATATTCTACAAACAACAAATATTATATATATGCTAGCAATATTTCTTGTAAAACTTTACTGTCCATTTAATCGACGTACGTTTGAAATAAACATAAATTTCAGGGTGTCATTATCGACAAGTTGTGCAAAATTCGTTGAGCAGTCAACGTTCTAAACCTGAAGCGCTTCATAGGCATCATTCATGAATTCCCCATCTTCGTCAATAAGTTATTTCAGGACATACCGTTACCTAGCAGATCGGCCAAGTGTGAACAGGGAATACCGGCCTACCGACATAATTAATAATTCCGATCGATTATGGTAAACCGGTGGCAGGCCATGTCCCGAGGACTAAATTAGCTTGACAGTTTGCTGGTGATTACATTTGCGCACGCTTATCAATGGAAAGATACACGACAAGGCAGCAAATCCTACGCGTATGAATTGACAGTCCTGAGTACTTACCCATTTATAATCAATAAAGTTTAAACGCTCCTGTTTAAATCTACATATTCATGATATCTCGTGCACAGTCGTAAAACTCTACATGGGTTACGAACAAGAACATTGCCAGGAGTCTGCTTTAATATGTGCGTATTTCTCCTTTTGATCATTTTTAATCATTAATAGAAAGCCGTTATGATATGGCATGTATTTCCTTTTACTAACGCTAATATTATTTTTTTTTTTTTCATAAATAGTTATAAAGTGCATATATCTAGACGTCGTAAAAGGGTGATAGAATAAATTCTTATTATGGGATACATGTTTACTACTAATTGTCTGTTTATATCATTTGAAATCGTGGAGAACCATGAGTTATTACAGCATTTAATCCTCTACTAAGGCATTTAAATAATAAGAGTACGACTAGTTTAAGTCTGCATTCTATACGTTATAATAGGAACTTTTATGGTCAGGACTACTTTTTATTTGTAATTATGCTGTTCATAGCAATAACGGGCATTAACCATCCTTTATAACGCACAGTTACTCTTTCCTGGTGTCCAATTTATTATTATTATGGACATCGTCGTACGAAATGGAAAAACAGCGTATCTTGTACGCATCGTCCCTGGTAATATCGTCTTTCTTCATTCATTGTCCATTTTTTCTATATTAATTAACTTATTAAGATAATTTTATTAACCAATTTCTCTATATTAATTTTTGGAGCATCTATTGTATTATATTTTAATCTATGATATTCAATCTATCTATATCTTCAAAAATTGCGATTCAGAACGTTTAATGAGATTGTAGTGACAGTAAAGTGATATTATTAACATTATGTGTATTATTCTGTATATATATATTTTTCATTATTTAAGAAATCCAGTCTTTCTTCTTATCAAATAAACAATTGCAAACTTTAGTGCGGTGGTGTATGTGTGCTCCAAGATTTAACCCATTATTTACCATTATCCCTTTTTTGGGACGCTTGTTTTATATCATATTTATTTCTACCTAAGCAATGAAATTTTTAATGTTGATTGTTGTAATTAAATGTTGTACTGATTGCTATGAAAGTTACAAACTCAATAAAAATATTTTTTGTTAATTAGGTTATTGTAAAAAATTAATTAATGAGTGGATTATTTAGGTTTGCGCTTGGCTTTGCCATATAATGGATTAAGTTTCTTTCCTATAATTTATTAGGTATACACGAGATAATCCGTGATAAATATAAAACACCAAACGAAGAAGCAAAAAATAACGTCTGTTTCAGTAACAACGTACGATAAAAAGTTATAAGAGTTATACAATTTTGCGTTAAACGATCGACAACCATGAAAGCTCAATCGGGAGGAATCGCTTGTAGCCTTTGTTATTCATGCCTCAACGGGTGATGAAGAATTTTATCTGATGCAGCTACTTTACGTTGAGCCGTGCTTCGCATCGGTTGCCCCAAGGGCGACAATCGATCAAGTTTTCCCTGAAGAACGATCGAGTTCTGCAGCCAAAAGCGCTTTGATTATCGCGCAGAATATAAAACGTTACGCTGAGGTTATTTTTCCCAAATGTTTATGTACAAACGAGAAACCATATTTTCCTTCTCAAACGGATTTGCAGAAAGAAGAATTTTACTTTAAGATCCAACACTGCACCTCGCGTAATGTATACTTCTTCGTTGTGGACTTCTAATCACATTATAAGAAGGATTACCAAATGTTGATTACGTTGCAATAAAATAGATTTTATACCTAATAAAAAAACAATTCGCATCTAGTGATACCATCATGGACGAGAATTAGATTGTTCTGTGCAACATTTATACTATAAACATTAAACATTAAAAGGAAAAATCCAAAAAAATATATATATAATATTATTTTTTGGTTTTTGCCTGTTAATATTTAATGTTTATAGTATAAATGTTGCACGGTAAAGTCTAATTCTCGTCCATGATGGTATCACTATATGCGAATTGTTTTTTTATAATTATTTATATTTATTTTATGTTATTTTTTATAATTATATATATGGCATAAACCAAATGAAGGTAACAATCAATGCCAGATGCTAAATAAATAAACTAGTAACAGACAACAGCAACAATACCGCCGAGAGTAAACCACTCCAGCTCATTCCACCTAATACGTACTTGTGCTATATATTTAGTTATTCTAGTTTTACATACTAAATAAACAGGCGAACGTCGTACGCGCAGAATAATAGTTTTATCTACAACAATTAACCTATAATAGTTGAATGTATTAGTTGTACAACTTTCTTTCCGCTGGTTTTTTTTCGAAGTTAAGTAGGACTTTATTGTAAGAAACTGATTATACATTTATAATTCAAAGTATTGCCCGTCGTTGTTCACGGCGGAAGAAAAATTATGCAGCTAATAGTATATATGCAAACATATGTTAAATAGGTACTTTCACAATTAACTCATAACTTCAATTCCAATAGAAATGTTCTTCCCCCTTTTTGCACTGTCCAAAAGAAAAAAGACTGTCCGAAAAGCAAGTTTACCGAAAGTGATGGGGAAGGTTCGACGATTAATGTGCATTCCAATGTTCTATATTTAAATAAGTAATCAATTTCTTTGAAAGACAAGTGCTCTAAGCTCTAAGGCTAGTATTTATTACATAAATATTTTTAAATGTCTCCACGCAATATAATATCCTCCAACATATACTGGCCTGAACAAAATGATAACAACCAACTTCGATTGAATAAAACGCTCCAGTAAGCTTAAATGCCAATCGAAATATTATTATATACTCAGCAATTATTTTGCAAAACGCTTTCCAATCATTACAAAGAAATACGGACTGAATAAACAAAGCCGTATACTTATGACTATAAATACAAGAAACCGGTGACTTTATGATCACCTTAACGTAATAGCCATGACCAAGGAATAAGTATACCGACAATCAGGGAGTACAAAAAGCAGCATGACGTCACCGCGATCAAGCGAGGAGTAGTATGAAGGAATACAGGAATGAGCCACGGCGTACCGCCAGCCCTCGTTGTCCAGGGACTTAAGCTCCATCGATTTCGGATGAGGGTCGCTTGGTCCACGATATTAGCCCCGCCGACATCAATGCACGAGGGCTTTTGCCGGGGTTTTAGGCCCCAAGGAGGCCATGGGAACGGGGGAGGCACGCAGTGGCGAAAGCAAAGGCCGGATTGAACCTTGGAAGAAGGAGGAAGACACGCTGGGGAGAGACTGAGAAGGCAGATAGGGTCGCAAAGGCGAGGGGCGTCGAAGCTACGCTGCCAGGCATACCAGGGAGAAAACGCAAGTTGTAGATACGCTCACGTATTTCGATGACAATTTGGCAAGATAGCGGGTCTGTATCAATGATAACGAGAAAAGTTTAAAAGCATTGTAAAATCCGGTGTGTCCGAATAACAAGTTGCTATATTGGACTTCGTGTCTTGTGGTATTGTGGCGAGCATCGGAGGGCAAAACTTTGTGATGTCTTATTCTTGTACTGCCATAAAAAGAAGTTCGGTAGTCTCACGTTTAGAAGAAGAATGGCATCAAATTCTAGAATTATGGAAATATGAATTATTGACTTATATTTTTTTTTCAGCATTCAGATATACTTTTTTCATAATTAATTGGATATCTATGGCAATAATTACGGTTAAAATATAAATACAGATAGAGGTATGGATTTGCATACGGAGATACCTCTTCCCATAATTTTTTTTTTTGTACTTTGATTAATCGTGCTTTCTTTTCAAGTATGATTGTTCCCCGTGCTTTTCTTTATAACATTATACTGGAACTGACATCATTTTGCTTTTATTTATTTCACTATTGCAAACCTTTACCTTGTCTTTTGATTTAAAAAAAAAAACAATATAAGACGAAGCTATGAGTGTGAAGATCATGACGTAGGTCTATGTGTCGTACCATGTTTTAAAATATATCATGTCCAATTGTATTATTAAGTATTAAAATTAATTGTGAAAGTTAAAGTATGTGCAACATATTTTTAAGAAAAATTATAATTTAATCATCAAATACTTTATTTCAATGTAGTCGTGTAGGGAATGAAATTGTCCGTAGACGTTGCAGTGCTGCATTGTTAAAAAAATATTTGTTTCTTTAAATTTGGTTTGCGTCAGACTCTGCGTCAGACTATTTGCCAGGAGTTGTAATGTCTGCTGCTTGTTTTCTTTAAAAAATCACTAACTGTGTAGTTTCTTATACTTTTTATGTTAGATATTACTTTAAGATCCACGATAATAACCATCAGCTTGCACTAAGAAACCTGTATTGTTTGATTATTGTTCCCTTGTATAACCCAATAGAAGATTAAAAAAAAATAGAAGTAAAATACTCCTAAATCTATATTTTATTAAGCTCAAAAAACAATGGCGGTGGGTCGTTTGAAATGTAAAGCCGGTAAAACCGCAAAGTTGAACACTATAAACGATTTCAAACCTATATAATGGAACATCCATTTGCATTCGTAATAAGTTACTTCTTATATTAATTTCGAAACAATGATTGCAAGTAGGACTGATCGAAACGAAGAAAAATGGTAATGTAAAGTATGTCAGAGAAAAAACTCCTATTATATGTGCCAAAATTGTCTGGAATAATGAATTTTGGGTTTAATGCTTTACAGCTCTATTTTATTCAGATTTTAACTCTCTATCTACATTTTAACGGCGATTCTTATATAATATACTGCCATTATAAAAAAAACAAGCAACACTTTAGATTAAATACTTTTATAAGCATTAATATAAGCTTGCACAAGTATATTCGTATTTGTCACCGTTCGATACATGGATAGTAATGATCACAGTGATAGTAATGATTAAGTATCAGATCCTGCTCGGTCATGAAGGAATTTTCTCAGGATCGTGACAATATTATAAAAACAAAGAAGTGAGTAGATTGGCCGACAATAATTTACTTGGGGATCAAATAGTGAATTAGGTTCATTACGATTATTATTATACGTTTATTATACGCTTATCCGCAAATTCAAAAAGATTCACTAGACAGTTTGGATCCAAATATTTCAATATAAGACAGTGCTTAAATTTTACCACCAAATTATAAGGAATTAAAACAAGATATCGCATGATATTATGTAAAAAGTTCAAAAGCGTATAGAATTCACTAAGATGTTGCTCGTAATATTATTCGAGTCAAAGTAAGTAGAAAAGCGGATATACTTAACAGTAATATACGCTTAGAGGTCCTAGCGCAGCTCCTTGAATTACAATGTTTCCTAAATTTCAGGAGAAACAATAGCCGAGTTTGGGCCAAATAATGCATGGCGATGAAACGTTGCTCCAAAGCTCTCCCTGATTTATGGAGCGTTAAAAACAGGATATTACGCGAGATTACGTTAAAATATAAAGCATGTAAATATCTTCCTTCAGCTTTGTCAATACATGGATTTTTTACTCATGATACGATTTGAATCTAAAAATAATTTGAAAACTTCGAAAAAATATAAAATAAAAATTTATTAGAAATTTAATGGAGATAAAAAATGGAAAAGTCTTACTGCAAAATACATATTATTATGTACGACAGGTTTATCCTTTTAGACATTTGTTCGGAATGATTTGAGATATTTAGGTCAATAATTTTAATTATCTATGCAATCCGATAATTTTATATGAGTACGCTATGTATTGTTTATATGATATTCAGATTTGAATCGCATATCGATAGTCCACAGTTTATGTACAAATCAGGTGACCTACATTTATTTATACTTTAGATATAGTACAAATAACCGATATTTTATTATTGTATTCAAAATAACTGAAATGTGCTGAAATATATAAACCATGGTTGGAGACAATCTATAACAAAAATAGAGAATAATAAGATTGTCCAATAATTTAACGAAACAAATATAATTTTAATTCCATCAAAACAAAAAACTGTACAAATAAAAACATAAAATGAAAATACTCGGAATCATTTTATTATTTTGGTAGTTTTAAAAGCACAAGCTGCTCCCCGAAAGGTCTAAACTTGATGCTATAATTTTGTCAGAAGCAACAAAAGTATTATAGTTGTTGACATATTTTGAATAAAAGGATAATGATTTTTTTTATACTTTATGCAGTTAGACACGAATATAGCAAAGAGAGCGCGTTACGATTTATTGAAAACTATACCGAAGTCATTAACAATGTTTATAGCTAGTTTTCTGACATCAAACCAAAGTTTTTACAAATTCAGATCTTAATCCAAGAGGTTTATAATACTTCACGTTAGTTTCACATTTTCATAGAAATATTATAAAATTGGACGTTCGAGGCTTATGTAACATGAAAATCGGAAACAAAACTGAGTATATCGAAATTTCTTCATATGAAAAGTATACTGTGTCACATTGAAAAAGGGTGTATTATTAGCCACAGGGCTTTTTATAAAAAAAAAAGTTGTGAGGTCGTTTAAATCATCCAATAGGGAATCGTCGAGTAACAACGAATTTCCAGTCATTGGGTTACGCGCAGTGTCACACATCAATAAAAATAAATATCAAGCTGCTGCTAGAAGCCGATATATAAAGGTCAGGATTGCTATAAAGTAATTTATATTACAATGTCATCTCTTGGAGCAAGATGTATTAACGTCAATATTTTTGTCCACCATGGTTAGAATGATCAAAATAGTTGTGGAAATTTGTATGCACCAAATCCTGAATACTGACAAAAACCTAAATGTTGATCAAGTTTTTTATTTACATATAGTCACCGTGTTTATATTTGTGCTCTTCTCACTTAATTAACATTAAACCTAAAAATAATTCGCGTATACCTATTTTTACCACAACTGATTAAATGACCCATTTTCTAAAAATCCTATATATGTTACGATGTATATATAAGAAGAAATATACCATTTAGTACAATTTGGTATGTGAATAAAACTATTTTGGCTAAAAAACAATTCAAATTGGTTGATTTAATGAATGAAAAAATGCTACCAATCAAATATCATTGTAAATTTTCCAAATTTTGCATGTCTCGATATTCTTGGGATAAAAATTGTTAACACAATAATGAGATAGAAATTCTAGACTGAAACTGACATTGAACATCCAATAGGTATCAATGAGTATAATGTGAACAGCGAAATTATGGTGCAATAACACAAATGATTTTACGAAATACTTTACTACACGGATTAAATAACTCATTGTAATAGGTAGCTAAAGTAGCATATATTTTTGGGTAATAAAATAAACAAGAGAGAAATAAATATTAAAAAATACATTGCATATGAATTATAACAAATTCGTAAAGTCAAGTAACGACGTCATAACATCGTGTGCAAGAAATTTTTCCAGAAAGATTAAAAAGTCTCATTTCACCTGCCCTAGTAAGATTAACTTACTTTGTTTTATCACAAATTATTTTTTTAAATTAAAGTCTTTTTTAACAGTTACATCTATCTTTTAAATATTTAAACTTTTGGCTTAAGAGATGTAAAAAAAATGACAAATAGAATAGAATCCACTAATGGATAACGATAAATAAGAATTCAGTTAAAAAAGAAAACAAGTGATACCGTATAATCTTGAAAAACAGATAAACGTTCCTACAATTTATGCGCAAAGGCTGCAAAACGTTCGTACTCCGCAAAATCCAGATTCGCAGCCGGCATCCGGGTCAGAATCAACAGTTTGCTCTATCGATTGGTTAGCATATTACAAACTTCTATCAGAGAAAACGGGACAGTCACGTTTGATCGTGGGTAGAAAAAGTAGAAATGTTTTTTCCTGCGCGCTTCCGTGCAAATTATACGTATATCTAAATATACCCCAATAAGATTTAAATCTAAAAATCTATGAACTCGAATATTCGCTGCAATATCATTATAAAATATACAGAGATTGACGTAATATCTGTTTTTACAATTAACGAAAAAGTGTCGCAACTCCAAAAATAATTATAATCGGACGGATGTTCGTTAAAAATTTTTTGCAATTTGGAAGAGTACTGTGCACTCCTAAAGTTTGACCTTAATTATTGTTAACACTGCTGATCAACACAATGCTAACAGTCGTGATTATTATTTTGCGTGGCTAAAATATATTTTTAATCAATGCACTGACTTTATCGTGACATGGAAGAATACATCAAGCCAGCTTACATCTTTTCGTTGCTTCGTTTGTGTTTTAGAAACCTTTCATTGAACGTTTTACGTGAAATAAGGATTATTACAAAATGAGTGTATTTTCACTCTTATTTTATGTTCCTGTTATCTACAAAACAAATCTTTTTTGTCAATCCTTAGAAAGAGGTAATACAAATACATTACTACATTTGTCAGCAGGCTGAAAATAACGGATGCATTTTATACTGTTATTAACTTCTTACTCTATTATTGATATGACGATATTTAATTTACGATTTTTAGAGCAGGTAATACAGCATTAGGCATTATCGGTAAGGAATGCCAAAGCAAGCGATTACTAGATGTTTTATTACTCTATGGAAAACTCAACCAAAGGGTGACCAGGTAACGAGCTGGTCAAATCACCATAAAAAATGTAGTGACCGAGTATTTGCTTGGATAAAAATTAATTAAAACGCGGAAAAACCCTCAACGCGACCAACCTTGCGGCACCGTCCCGTGAAATTGACCAGTAAAATTGCCAACCAACCAAACTTTCAATCCTAGTTAAATAGCCAACATTCCTCCAACGAAAAGGGACTTCTTTTCATCAACACGCGAGTACACATCGTTAGGCGATCCTTCAAACTAAAGGTAGCTGAGAATCTCTTCAGAGACCACTATCAAACGACATTATAGAACAAATCAATAGGTTATCCCTCAAACTTGAGGTAGCCACTAATCACTTCGATCTTAGAAGTTCCATTACATTAAGCGACTCGTGTATAAACAATCTTATTATTCAGTTTGCAAATATACACGTTGTTCGTTATATCGCGAATAGTAAACTTCCGATCCTTAACTCCGGGTCCTGTGATACCACCCAACCAGTCACTGTCTGAAAATCTCGTACGCTGAGATGAGCTGCGTTTGGGAAGGCGATCATGTCTGGCAGTAGCATTGTTCACGGAACAGATCACTCAACATTGCTATCCAGCGACACTCACCCAACGAACGAGACACCACAGCCTTCCCCGGGTTAAGAATTGATCGTAGGTACGAGAGAGAAAGAGAGAGAGAGAGAGATAGACATCCTTATTTTCTTCTCATTTTTTTTCTCGCACATAAACAGTAGGTGTTCTCAAGAGAGACGGTATTAAAAGGAAAAGAATAATAGTTTTATTATTTATAATATATCGACGTTTTGGCTCGTTTGTGAACTTTTTTCAAGGTATATTTAAAATCTGACACTTATTCTACACATTCTGACACGATTCTGATTATTATAAAGGAACAAACGCTAAAATGTTGCATATTAAATCCAAACCCAAACCCATAAACACACAACCGGATGCACTTATCCTAAACCCTATTTACAGTAACTTATTAAATAATTTTTAATGCAAATGTAACGCTCCATAATCGTAGTTTGAAATAGGTCATTTCAATCTTCAACCCGTAAATGGCATCTTAGAAAATTTGTTTGCCTTCCATTTTTCATAACTTTGTCAGGTTAAATCGGTCACGGACAAACTATGTGACACTCAACACCGTCATTAAACCTGAAGAAATATTGAAGAACTAGTACTCCACATAATAACTCATGTTCTATATCATCCGTGGATGATTTGTACAAATTTTCCGTATCAATCTCATCTTTTGGTGCCTACATCTTCTCGCAAACGTGAGATATTCACACGACTTTAGCATTGTAAGTTCGAAAAATAACACTTTTTTACAATTTTATCTCTAGTCCCATTTTTCAATTCCAACAATTCTCATAAATTTTAATTATCACTTTTACCTTCCTTCATAATTTTTTATTCTATATTTCATTGTTTACCTTCACTTTCCATAGTGTTTATATATATTAGGACCTTGAATCATTTCTTGCTGTTTCCTAACGGATGCTATTATCACGACTATGCGTATATAATTTCAGAGGATAACGCATCTACAAGGAAGTACCATCAGTAAGCTTGAACTTCATTATATGTTAGTTCGCCACAGTGTAAACAATGTTTCTGTTTTTTAGTTTTAAAAATGTTGCTAAACGGCCACATGTTGCAGAACCGGCGAAAACCTACTTGAAAATGCTTAAAAGGGAAGTCCTGCCCCACCCGCTGTATTCACCGAACATAGCCCCTTCCGATTATCACTTATTTCGTTCGATGGCACATGACCTGGCTGAGTAGAGCTTCCATTCTTATAAAGATACCAAAAAATGGGTCAATTCTTGAAGTGCTTTAAAAAACGTATTGTTTTTTACCACATGTTAAGATACATAAGACCATATTTTTATTTTAAATGTTAAGATGGATTTTTATTCACATGTTAAGATACATAAGACCACATGTGTAGGACATGTTTCTTACCACATACTTTAAATAAAGCATTAATTTTCACAGAGATACAGCGAGAACTTATCCAAGGTTCTAATAAATTTGAGATTTTAAACACAGCTTGAAAAGGATTAACAGACGAGCCAAAATTTCGATTTATTATAAGGAATAATATTGTGGTTTTTTCCTTTTAGTACCCTCACTCTTCCACTCACCTACTCTGAAGACCACTAATTCAATATCATCGAATTAAAACAAAAGATATTACGGGAATAATGTTTATAAATTTATCGGCCTATTAATTTTCATAATAATTACAAAAAAAAAATTAGATACTTCAGTGACATAAAGCAAACTCAATCTGTAATAAAATGTCAGTTATAAAACAAAATAACGTATATATACTTTCTAAATTGAGAAACAATCTGGTTATCCGATTTGGTTATTACGCTTTATTTTACGGCCTATATTCATTATGTTTACGTTCCTTACTCCACGTTCGATACAAATTGTCTATCTAATATTCGAACCAATTGAATAGGATATATGGGACGTATCGAGCTTGTAACTGATCGTTACATAGAGCTATCGATGTTACCATCGATTGTAGAGAGTGAGTTCGATATATATATGACAGTTTACTTTCCCTTTACGCGACACGTTTTCGTGAGTATACCAATCTTCGGAAGCGCCCGAAATTTGATACCCTTGTTCAAGTACGTTCACCCTCTAATGCCCAAATTTATTATCGTCGCGCAAAAATTTTCCTCGCATAATTGAAAACCGCTGATAATAAATCTGTGTTCAAATGTAGGCATTCGGTACACCGTCATTTAGTACACCTGCTGAAGGTTTGCCTGCTTTGAAACGGACCTGGGATTCTCAAAAAAAGTTTATGTTATATGCGATTAAGCGTAGTCCACCTTAAGGAGAAGTTGGGAATTAGAGAATTAAGTAGGTAAATGTCCAGCACTCCGTCGTTCCGGCAAATTATAGAAACGAAAGTCCTTAATTCGCTGAGGAGTGACTCGTGTATTCTAAAACCATAAAGGGCTGTCCTTTGTTATCACCAAAAAATACAAGTGCACTTTGTTCAGCAAGGTATATGATAGATTCAAATTATCTACGATGTCTTGCGTGTACTGGAAATTTCGCAATTGAGCTATTTAACAGATTCATAGCGTGAAATTCACTTTGATTCCAACGGCACATATTAAATGTAATTTATATATTAAATTTAGTGATATGTATCATGCACATGTATCTATTATTATTTTCCATAAATCTGCACCTGTACGACTTTATCATTATATTTCTTTATTGTATTTTACGCGACTGATGGTAAATTACATTACATCAATATCTTGTTCCTCGTGTATGCATACCTAGCATTACTGATTTACTTTTCCTTCTTTGCCTATTTAAATTCAGCATACTTTAAAATTTTACACTCCGTAATAATGTTCTAATTGTACTTGCTAGCTTATTATTTCGACTTTTTTTCGTTTAACGTTCGATAGTTCATTATGTTAGTCGAGGACCCACGATAACTATCTTTCCCAAGACTAATTTGATACTTGGAATAATTGTAATGTTTCTTTCAAATTTTGCCAGTGTATAAAAATATGATTTTTGTTCGTGGAAAAACGATTATAAGAGAAACAAAAAAATGTGTTATTTTCAACTGATCGACGTACATATTCGCATTTATCTTTCTAACTCATTGTGTTATTCAATTAAATTAATACAATGTTATTCTCATAATTCCGTCATGCACAATGTACTATATATGGTCCTTTCAATAAATTAATTATAACGAAGAACTTGCACCTATTTCAATAACTTATATATTACATTATTGTGTCAATGCTTTGAGGTCGATAGATTTTTCGGATGTGAGTACCAACTAGTCGGGTAAATTTTGCTTTTTGGAGTCATTTATCCCAAAGTGATTTAAGGCAAATATATGGATAATTAAAAACATAAAATATATATTGAAACTGATTTATAGTGTTTAATAGTACTTAAATTGCATAAAAACTGAAAGCTTTAACTTTTGTAATTTTTCAAAGTATGGTATTTCTCAAAACAATTATCGATATGAAACCCTGGCTTCCGAGTACAAGTATCACAATATGTGCGTGTTTCTCGTTTTTTCCCTATGGTTTTCCTATTCGAACATGCTGCACAGTCTTTTTTGGTTCCTAAACGAATTATATGAATTTGATTATTTAACCTATTGTCTATAGAAGATCTTGATGTTGCGCTCGAAATGGTGTTCCGTGCCGGAAAGTTTCTAGCAACTTATCAACCAACTAACCAACTCATCAACCTTGTTTTCTCTTTTTGTTTTGTGCATTATATGTACGAATTGATCACGCATATCTCTATACCCTAAAAGAATAATTTCCGCCACTATTTCAGTGATTTTCGCAGCAGACATATGCCGCCTCTGTGGTAGCACCGACCGCAAAGTGTTAATATTGTATGCAGATGTTTATCAATATGGTGACGGAGTATTCTGGTTTGTAAATTTTATTATTGGTGTATATAAACCAATAGTCGTTATAAAAATTACAGTAGTAGTAAGATCCAAGCGTTTGTAAATTTATTCTTCATTGAACTCGAGCAACTATAACAACGCGTTCTTTGAAATGCAAAAGTGTCAAAATTGCAAAGTTTAGCAACTTAAATGACTTAGAACTTGGATATAACATCCCTTGACTGAGTACCAAACAATATTGCTTTTTTTTGCAATAAAACTAAAATGTAAAGTGTATAAAAAAAAGTTGGAAGGTAGAGATTTACATACACCAAGGATTAAATTAAATCACGATGATATAGTATATGTATACAGATTTGAATGCGAGATAGAAGAAGGAACTACCACAGTCGTCTTTCTCCCAATAGAAAGTACATAAAGTTTCAACCAAATATCAATATAGAATAAGGTTTAAATAATTCTCACCGTCTGAAACCTTTTATGAATTTCTTACAGCACATCTGCACAATGAACGTACCATCATTTCTATATACATTATTCGATCGGTGCCAAAGTTTTATATATATACTATCTTGAAACTTATGTTCGACAACCGTTATAGTACCTATTACCTTTCAAATTGAAGCTTAATACACAGATTTCTCTTACTTCGTTATTTAATTCCAATCGATTGAACACTTTCATAAATCATTATTTCTGAAATCTACTATTGCGTCGAACGGTACTTTGAAACTTAAGAATAGAATACCTGGTTACACATTTAGAACAGCACATATGTTTTTTAGAAAAAAAAAGGATAATGAGAAAATCTAGATAAATCAATACAATAATCTACATACCGTATTGAAATCATATAAAAAATCTTAAAATTGATCAACACAGAGTATTACATTTTTTTTTAAACGAATAACCCTCTACTTTGATGGGTTCCACTATTCTGGTCTTAACTCCTAAGCCAAATGACCCGAAGACCAAACAAATGGCTATCGTGATACGCTTCGAAAGTTTTTTGCATCGCAGCTACGATGTGATAACACTTCTGTCGCTTTCGGCAAAAAGAGGTTTGCAAAAAGTGTGCATGAATATCCCGTGCAGAGATTTCCCAGCGGATGGATAGGCGTGGTTTCATTAAGACTATGGGCATCGTACTCGCTCGGTTTTACGTCCTTAGACGTTTTTTTTTCCTCGGCGTTTCATCAAGTCGAGGGTGTTGAAAACTGAAGTAAGAGTACGTCTAGGAAGTAAGGCATCAAATTGAAAGAGCAACGGCAGTTATTTCGAGAAATATACTTAAAAATATGTTTAAAGGCACAAGCGAAATTCACGAACATTAATGTGATGTAGATGCATAATTAAAATGACAACTAAGCTAAAAATGTGTAAAACTATTTTGCGTTAAATATATACAAATATCATATTTGCACCGTTATTTTGTTATCAAAAACGTGATTGAAAAGAGGAATACTGAAATGTATTTATGAGTAAATGACTTGAAATGAGATAATCTGTAGATAAATGTTTTATATATTTTTTTATACAAGAGTCATAACGTATCTCATGGAAGTATAGAGAAAAATGTGGAATAATGTCTAAAAAAATGTTCATTACATTTTTGGAAAAATGACGTCAAAAAAGCCGTCTTTTTCTCTCACTACGTTTGGAGTGCTCTACATTAAAACATTTCACCGAGGATTTTTACATAAATCTACGTAGCACCGTATTAATTATGTGTTTTAATTCAGGTGTTCTATGCTTTATATAATTATCCTTATTGTAGATATGGATGAGAAATATTGCTTATCGTATAAATCTTGAAACCTTAAAAAATGTAAAAATTATGTACAATACAGTTTAATCGAACAAAGCTACTTTTCATCACATATAATAACTTATTTCTTTATGCACAGGAAAAAAATTTATAACAACCGACCATAACCACACGTTTTTTCCACTCTTCTCTTTCGTTGCCAATAAATCTCTTTTCATCATTTTCTGTCATAATATTAAAATATGCAAGGAAATGAAAACTGTGTACGTATTCTAATTGCATAATTCATGCACTGTTCATAATCCACACATTACAAACATATCGGATTTGACGTAATGAAGTATGTAAATATATTCTGCAAAGAACTCTTGTTCAGTCATGAATAGGTAATAGTACTTTTGCAAACTATTTGAAATTTGAAATTCTGAAAATTATTACGCAAATTTTCAAGGAACAAAAGAATGATGTTGGAAAATATGTTATTGCATTTGATGTATGACCTAACAGCCAGCATAGAAAGTCTTTTAATAATAGTTAAATGTAAAAAAATTGCTACAATACTTTCAAAATACTACAAAGATTTTATTTTGCAATGATATTACTGTTACTACAAATATTATTGTTGTTGACCCATTTTGATGCTGCTGATGTAGAAATGAATGAAAAAGAAATGATTCGTCAAATGGAAACACACATACACTTTCACAAATTTGTCTATATACATCTGAATGATGTGTTTAAATATTTTTCTACATTATTTTTTTGCACTATTTTGCATTTCAGAAAACCCCTTTTGTAAATCAAATTTATCTTTATCCAGATAAAATTTAGCTTTTTGCAATACAAGTTGTTCGACGATGATAACATGTCCAGTGTAGTTATTGTTTAGATAGATAAATTTTGATATATGTACGTAACAACATAGAAGAATATAAAATAACATAAAATACTATAAAAAGCTGGTTTATTAATGAAAAATACATATAGATATACACACATATCGTATACACAAATTAATCTATGATGCTTTTCCTACTGCTACGCAGAGTGACTCATTATATGCATATATTCTTCAAATAATTATTGCAATCTGTAGGACTAACGGCTATAATATAACGATAAACCAGGAAGATGAATTTCATTTGCAAAAAGAGTTGAAGTACAAGAAGGTGAATTTGGAGTATAAAAGGGTGAATTTTAAATGCAAAATCTGTATTACATAATACGAGCAACCTTTTATAAGAATTATATATATATACTATAGATGAAGAATGCATGATGCTCGAAACGTGTACAAATAGCAACTATTTCATCTTAAAGAATTTAGTAAACACATTATTGTACATACGCCTTCTTATGGTCTAAAACTAATTTGAAAATAATATTTTATAATCAATTTTAAAACATTTAATGTAAAACTGAACATTACAATAAAAGCAACATTAGCTGTTTTGCTTTGTATTATTTGAAAATTATTTGCTTATTACAGGTTAAAAAAGCAGCAGTGTTATGACAGAGAAGGAAATAAAATAAGTAAGTAAAGATAGAGAACGTAGAAAAGATTCAGAAATTACGTATTGGAGTGAAGATAGATTGATAAAACGAAAATAAAAGCGACTTGGCATAAGTTAATAACGGAGTGAAGTAGATCTGATAACTGGCAAGTTGATAAAGGCGCGATAAAATGAGGAGGAATAAGAAAGTGGCGACACCTCTGCGTAGATGGACAAAACTGGAGAAAAGCAAGAAGAAGAGAAAGAAGGAAGAAGAAGAGGGTGGCCGACTTTAATGAAATAGTGCGGTAGGAAAAGTGCGAGCAGTATAGAGACGCTTCCAAAAATTAAAAGAAAAACGGAGAAAGAAGAAGAGCGGAGGAGGAATTTGCACAGTACTTTTAATAAGTAAGAAATGTAAGGAAATCTCTACCACGGAAAAAGACAAAGACTGTAGAAACGGAAAAGGTGCAAGAAAAGTAAAGAAACAGGCGAAGAGATAAATACAGACAAATTGAATAATTTGACCAAAAACATTTTGACGATTAGGAAAGACATGGAAGAGATCAAGAAAGAGAATAAGGCGATAAATTTTTAATTAAGAAATATAAAGGAAAATGGAAAAGGAGCGGAAATGGAAAAGGGAGCGGAAAGCAAAATAAAAATAACCTGCAGCGAGATTAAACATTATAGAATGTGAGAAGGACCAATTAGGTGAGTTGATGGAAAGGATAAGCAGATCAAGGAGAAAGAGCAATCCAGAGAAACGAGGGCAAGAAAGAATAATATAGTTTTAAAGAGAGACTATGTGTGGAGACACTCACACAAGCCGCAGAATTAAGAAGAAATCTAAGAAGGACCAAGAAGAACCTAAGAAGAAAGGAAAGGTCAGTGCAAAAGCCTCTAACAGATATAGAGAAAGCATGAAGACAATAAAGGGCACAGTAAAGACAGTATATAGAAAACTAAAAGTAAATGAAACTATATTTAAATGGAAAGAGGATGGCGGATTAGAAGAGTTGCATTTTTGGAATAGACAAAGCTCGGTGAACCTTTTGAGACTAGAAAATACACGGAGCTAATAAAAACTACAATAAAACGACATAAGGCTCACGCTCACGCGTCCCTCACGCGTACGCGGAAGCGGACAGAAGAAGGACAAAAAGGAGGAAAAAAAAGAAATTATTAGAAAAATTCGAATACAATTAAAATAATATTTTCAAACATAGCAGAAGTAATGAGTATATATGAATTATTTTGCCGTTTTTTAGATAAACTAGGTTTTTGTGATTTAATGGAGACCTCGATTGAGCAAAAACAGTGACATAGAATAAAATACAAGCAGCCACAAAAATTTTCATGCAAATGTAGATACGTTTCGAGAGAACGGATAGAAGGGAAGGCGTCGCGTGGAATTATTACAGATATAAAGAAAAACATAGAGAAGGATAAAATTGCAAAAGTAAACAGAATAATAACAGTGTACAATAGTAACATGAAGGAGTCGAAGAAAGAGTTAGATGTAGTAATGAACGAGAAAGGAACGGATAAGTTAACGATTGGAGGACATTGTAATGCGGTAATTAAATAAGAAGTGAATTTCAAATAGAAGAAGAGTACGAGGCAAGAAGATAAAAAATAGAGTAAAACAGACATGGTAGAAGAAAGAGATTGAAATATACTGAACGATAATACAGAGAGAGACAAAAAGGACAAAAATACTTATGTTGGACTGAGTGGAAGCACAGTAATCGACTATGTAATCAGAAGTACAGAAGCGAAAGGGAATATTACAACTACAAAGAGTGCATGGTCTCACAGATGAAAAGTAATACTTTGCGAAAGTATACTTTATTTTTTGAGACCATGCACTCTTTGCATTTGTACACACGAGTAAGTTGTTTGGAGCCGTCATGTCTCGGAATATTAAGAGATTTATAGTTAAAGAATGAGTTGAGTCGATCATATGCCTGCGATGATAGAATTATACAAGGAGTGTAAAAAGGAACTAAGCGCACTAAATCGGGAAGAAAGAAAAAGAGAAAAAAAATTGGACAAAGGAAGATAACGAAGATTTCCAAAAAGAACTAAATAAAATAAGCATTATTAATACGGAGGTCAATGGAATGGTAGAATACAAGGCAGAAGAAATAAAGCGGTACAAAGAAAAGCAAAAATAAATAAGGGAAAATAAGCAATTTTAAATAGCGAGCTTTGAAATGAACGAACAAAAACATGAAAGCCGGGAAAGCCAGAAACGTCTTAAAAAACTGAAAAAGTGACAAAGGATACAAAGAAGAATATCAGGATAACATAGCGGAATATTCGAAGATGTGTGCAGAAAGAACATGGATATTGCAAAAATACATACAAAAAAATATAATGCAACTAAAAGGAGAAAACGAAATATGGGAGAAAATAAATAAAAAAAGAAAAAAAGAACAGGAATATCAAACAAAATAGAGTTTAAAGAGTGACACTTTAAAAGATGTCTAATAGAATAAAGGAAAGCAATGGACAGTGAGAAAGAAGAAAAGGGAATATCAGAGACAGAGGTAAAGGAATCAATTATGAAGCTGAAAAATAAGACAACAACAAAAAAAATAAAATAAAAAATTAAGCGTAGATTTATGCTAATAAAAAAATACTGAATAAACTTGCGGAGATCTCGAATACAATATGGAGAGATGGATGTGTGGACAGACGGAAAAAGGGGACAATCTTATTGATCTCCAAAAAAAGAGATAGAGATAAAGTGATAAAGAGATTATAAGGATAATCATCTTGAATACAGCATATAAAATGTACTTAATACCGTAAATAGTACTCTTAGAAATATTTAAAAATGTATTGGAAAGAAAAATTATAATACTAAAAACACAAATCGGATTCTAAAAAGGCTAACAAAATAATTGAAAAAGGCTCACATGAAATAATTACTTTTACGTCGAATTATACAGCTAACAGAGAAATATGAAAGAAAAAGGAAGGCAGCTGCTTGCCTTTTCTTGCAAATCTAACTACAACACTCGACAAAGATAATGGGGAAAAAAATTTGTTCAAAAAATGTTTTTTTTATAACTTTATAATTTATAATAAATAAACTATATAATTTATACATTGTATATGTAGGGAAATGTATTGTATATATTGTATATGTAGAGATCAAATAAGAGGTGTCACAATAGAAGAAAAAATCTGGACTCTAGCATACACAGATGGTATGGAACTACCGCAAGAAGATTCACAGTACATTAAAAATGTGATAAGAAGACTTCAAAAATACCTAGATGAGATAAAATTACAACTAAATCCAGAGAAATCAGAGATAATGATCATTTATAAAGAAAAGGGGGAAAAAAGAAAACATAAGAACTGGCAAGAGAAGATGTTAACGGAGGTGGAAGAGTTCAAATATCTTGGGTTTAATTTCTAGAATAATGGGGGAAACGAAGTGCATATAAAAGAAGTGATGAAGAAAGTCATATTAATGATGACACAGACATAGGGCATAGGGCCGAGAAAAGGTAGGAATAACTTGAGAGAAAATGCGAATATAGGACGGTATAGGCAAAAGCATCTTATTGTACGCGTCAGAAAAAATGAAAATGGCCAGAAGCAGAAAAAGTGAAAAAGACACAGGAGAAATACATAAGGTGGCCCTTAGGTTTAGACTTCAAATTCTGGCATAGTAAATTTTGAAAGAAATAAAAACAGACAAAATAAATATAAAAGTGGAAAAAAGAGCAATAAAATATAAGGTAAAAGCAGAATGACTGAGCATGAGCAAAATAATGTAAAAATGCGAATAATGTAATACGACAGAATAGTAGAGGACAGACGTTACATGAAAATCAATGGCAGTTAAAAAATAAAATATCTCTAAGTACATACAGAGGAAGGGACCAAAGTATAATGACGAGTTTAGGTTTTAATTATCAACGAATAATTACAAATGTGAAAACGAGGAACTAGAAAACAAGTACTGAAAGGAAGAAGAGAAGAAGCTCTGCAGGCTATGTAAGGAAGCAAAAAAGGCAATGAAATACTTCCTCAAAAACTGGAACGAGCTGGACAGAGAACAAGTAACAATAAAGAGAATGTTATATAAAGAGGACGATAGAACCAAACGGATGCGTATAATCTTGGAAAAAAGAAGAGGCAAGGGATGGCATACCGAAAAAGAAGACGAGAGGAATAAATAACGTCATAAATACTATTTACCCACAGATATAGTAATATACAAACCACATGTATCCTTATTTTTATGCCAAAAAGTGAAAAAACAAATATATTTATTACTATTATGCATAGAAGCAAACTATAGAAGCAGATGTTTCAGTGAAATGTTCCACATCGAAACAACCAATTTTCCTTTAAACATGCAAAATGATACTAATGCATTAAGCGCCGCCAATTACAATCCGCTGTTTAACGTATTACGTAAATAAATCAATTAACTAATCCTGACAAACCCTATCGTGTTATCTCATTTCCAATTTACCACTTAGCCGCCAAATCTATTAAAATATGACGTATGCATATTAATTCCTACGTATAATTGCTTCTTATTTTCTCCACAGTTTACTGACGCGTGTAGTTCAAAGCATTCGTTTCTCTATTGAAATTCTTTAAGACCTAATAGTTTTGTGGAAAATCTGATGGTGTTTAAATTCAATATAACATTCACGCAACTTGAAAAAAAAAAACAAAACAAACTTACAATACTGGTTGTGCCGCAAAGCTCGTGTCGAGTTTCAAAGAAAATTTAAAGAAAGGACATTTAAATTTTTATACACATTTATTAAATTACATAAGTTCCATTTTGTTCCATAACTTTCCCTTATCTTTCACGCTGTTTGAAGATTCTATCCTGCCAGAGCTCCTTTATGTTTTCAACAAAAACTTTTGTAATATTACTATTTATGTAGATATAAAGATTTTGTCATTCAGGAAATAATGAACAATTAAAATAAATGAAAATTTCTGAGTGAAATATTTAGTCAATTCGACGGATATATTGATGTAAATTCGAATTAAGGCATATTTAAAGTAAACTTCCAAAACCTTTGTCAAGTCGTCAAAGACAGATGAGATCGTGCATTGTTCAGAAACTGTAGATGAAATCCGTACATCAAAACTATTTGCGTAGTCAAGTTCCATAAAATGTTTGTGGACGATGGTTTTTTATATCTTTAATATTTGGTTAATTCCTTGTGAACTACATTATGCTAAAATCTGGGGTCAGCCAAAGCGATCTTTATCGTCAATCTCGAAATCACCACTTTTGAACTGACTCATCTACTTTTGAACAATTCTTTTAACTAAAGCACACCTTGTTTGCTGCTTATGTGGAATTTTTGCCAATGCGAAGAAGAAAAGCATTAAATATTTATCATGCACTTTGTTGCCGTTCATAATTACGAGCATATAAAACCAACAAAAATCAATGTGTTCTAACCAAACTTTTTTTTATAAAGATGTGTAAAACATCACTTTCTAAAATATATACATGTTATTTGGTGGAATTATCCTGATATATTTACACCTGTCTAATCAAAATCCACACAAAATTGGCATGAATTTCTGGGCAACTTAATACATTAATTTAATTCATTTTCGTTATTGGAGCCACTGCAGAGGTGGTTTAATTTAATTTTCATTTCTTAATTTATTCTTCATTTTACGCTATGCGATATAAGAAACATTAAAATAAATGTACACCAATAATATCTTCCTAGAATGAACTTCTCCTTTCTTTTCAGGTCGAAAAACAAGTAGTCCCCCATAAGACTGGGACATTGAAGGCAATCCACAACATTTAGTACATTCATACCGTTTGACTTACAATTACTTCTATATTTATGTATGATAATTCTTTACTTTTCTTATGCCAATATATTATATGATTAATTTTCATTTCGAAAATTATGTTTTCCTTATAAATAACTTTATTTTTCTTCCTGTGTTACCTCGGTGTGAAAACAACCACGCAGAGTAGTCGACATGCCGCGTTAGTAATTCTAATTGAAAAGATCCCTCCCCAAATATTAAAATAGGACAACTACGTGTTTTTATAAAATCGGTACTATATATTAAAAGTATCATGCGTCGACTGCTTAGGTTATTAATATTCCTATATATGTATATACTTTATCTTATCCTATATCTTATTCTAAAAAACATACTATCCTACATAAGACAAAAAATTTAGGTTCGCATTTCAAACGTGTTACTTTACATTATTTGTTTTATACGAGGAAAATTGTTATGCAAGACGATTTTCTATTTGGTGAATTCATACAGCGCGTAACGTATTACTCGTTTTATACGGTAATCCGGTGTACTCTAAAGGAAGAAAATAAAATGCACGAAACGTTCCGTACAACAGATCCTGTGTATTTTAGGGATTAGTATCGTAATTGCGGCATCCGCTAAATTCCTCCGTAAAATCCGATTGGATCCTTGGTAAAATCCTGCGGAGCATACACGCCTAATAAGAAGGTAAAAGAGAGCCTATTATGAAAACTGGAATCCAGCGGATTCGTTAAACCTGTCGGTAATACCAATACTGAATTTTATTATACTCTTAAAGGAGTGCTGTTTGTATACCGCATTTTTATTCAACAGCACAAATGAAAGCGGGACTATTGCGGTACTATGAAAATGGCTATCAAATACCAAAAAAAAATAATATTTTTTTTTAATTATTGTTTCTAAAAAATACAATTTTATCAAAAGTACAATTTAAGAAATACATTGCGTTAAATTCGGTGTTCCTAAATCAAGTTTCCATTAAAATTAATTACCAAACTTTTTTTTCTATCGATCTTTCACACAACTCTTTGCAAATGTAGCTGAAAACGGCCGTATATTTCAAACAGAACTTTAAAAAAATCATTATGGACATTTTATTCTCACCAATTGTAATCGTAGGCCTATGCGGATTGGTTATCATCAAATATGGATTTTAGTTTATTATTATCCACATTAGGCAATTTAGGGAATTGTACGAATATCAAAAACATTAAATTTGTCATCAAAAATAATTTTGCGTCAACTTGAAATTGTTTGTGGATTTGATAATTGGATTCGTATAATTTAAATTATAGAAAAAATTAAATCACTCAGATTTTCCTTTCCAAATTAATACTGAAATTTTTGGTAACAAACTGTTCTTCAAATAAGTTGTTACGGACGATAGATCGTTTACAATAATGTAGAACGAAAATTGCATTGAAGTAAACCCAAATTACTTTCGCAGTAGCATCGACTTCATTACATGCCAAGTATTCCTAACAATTTTTTAATTTTTTTCCATCCTATATATTCCATTCTTTCAAAAATTTTAGAAACCCTTCAAATGTAATGCAAACTGAATGCGTCGTTTTCACGGATCACGCGTTTTCTAGAAAGTTCTTTATAGCATTGTACGGCAGTATGTATGCACAAGCATACAGTTTATTAAAAGGGAAGAACACTTCAAATATTTCATTTTTTTATTGTTGCAATTCAGTACAAACGATAGAATTATAAAGAACTATTCTGCTATAAGTGTCTACTATTTAATCAAAATATCAATCGGAAGGAGTATGAATCTGAATTTAACCGAAAAAATGTCATCTAGCTAATGAACAAACCAAAGAACCTAGAACTAATTGAAAGAAAAAGAAGCATTCTCACACCAAGCGCAAAGTTGAAAGCCACACAGATTCTGAGAAGATTATGAATAGTCAATTGGAATGTTCTCATTCGTCCAACATATTTACCCAATGCTTCACCCTCAGATTACCATCTGTATCGACATCTATAAAATTCGTTCGTCTAGTAAGAACTTTGATTCCCCAAAGGCCTGAAAAATGCATCTTTCGAGATTTCCCGTCGAAGAAGACAGAAAGTTCCGAGAAAACCAAATTTCGAAGCCAGATAGCAAAACATTGTGGATCGGAATAGCCGGTGCGTTGTATAACAAAGTTTTCTATATTCAAGAAAAATGAGTATCGTTTTCTACTGAAAGTTCTAACGTTACTTTTTCACGCGACCCGACATGGTCGATACGTTGCGAAATATTCCCAGTTTATGTTACAAAGCTTTTTTAGCGGCATTCTGGATTACGCGAAAAGTATCGCCCGCGGAGATACCAGATGAGCATATTCGCTTCCTGGAAATTCCTCCCAAACTTCCTTATGAAGGAAGGAGGCCAACCCGCGGCTTTACAGGGCAACCCCAGTTAACGCAGTTACCGCGACATTACTCAGCTTTGGAAGCAAACACTTTGACAATTTGGAAAAGCCACTGTATGACCTCAGCAACAGAAAAAAATAGAGACTCCTGCAGGATTACACAGCATTTAAGATGTAGAAATTCTACTACGCACAAGTTTCTTATTTGCTCGATACCTAGGAAGATCTTATTTTAAATTTGTCAGAATTCATCGTGTGCTTTTATTCATAACGCGCGAGAATTTATCAACAAAAAAACTTTAAATATTCTACTACAGATTTATGTAGGTTCCTAGAAATCTGAGCTTTAAACAGATTTATCATTGTATATCAATATTAACACGAATTATAGAAGTGTACGTGCTAATAAATAATTAAATCTAATAAATTAAATAAAAAAAAAGATAAAGTTTGGAATCAACAGACTCCCGCCCACTGTCCAGTATCTCATCACGCTTACTGTACAGGATGCTTCTAAATTCTCAACCCGTACCAAAGAAATTATAGCAAATTTAAACAGAATTTCCTTACATTTAATGCTATACTGCATATATATTTTTAGCGTAATATACAAGTAGATAAACACTACGATAAAAATGTAAATTATGTAATACTTACGTAACGTATTGTTATATATAGGGATATTAAATTCTGTTCTCATACAAGCTATTTCTATACAGTTATAACTCCAGGACAGAAATATCAGTTAGTTATTTTCCACAATTTATTTTCCTTTAATAGACTTTGAAATATCTATTTTTGCGGAAATCTTGGCTTCATACTATTTTCTAAAAATCACTGCCGGGTATTTTTCTAAGAAATTTGTCTTAACTAAAAAATTCACAGAAGTCGTATTCAGCCTGCTACACACTTTCAAGGAAACATTTTTCTCTTTTTTTTTTTAAATTTTTGTAGCAAAATGTGGTATCCAAAAATAAGATACAAACGCATAAAAGTCAAGGTTTGCACATATAAGGCCAAGAAAATGATGCATAGTATCATGGATAAATACAAACGAAGTATGGCAGATATTTTTAAGAATAATCTCAATCTAAATATTTCTACCGATACAGGTTTTTTAAATGAAATTCACCCTATCGCAAACCAAATACTTTTACATATATATTATATTTAAGAAACATCAAATAATACTAATTACATAGTAAGAGACAAAAACTCTATAACTCTTTTTGAAGATTACTTCAGTAATTGGAAGACGATAATCTGGACGAAGTTTCGTTGATTTTGGACAACGCAAGTATCCACAAGACGCAAGAAGTGCATGATCTTGTTGGTCAGACAAGGCACGTTCATTTTTCTACCATTATACTCTCCAATGCTGAACCATATCGAAGAAGTCTTTTCCAAAATCAAGTTTAGCGCAAGAAATACGGTAGCTAATTCTATAAATCACCAAATTTAGTAGATATAATTAATAAGTCTTTGGAACTGTTACGTATACAAATTGTTATAATTATTATATATATATATGTATGTTAAGTTACTAGCTGCTGCTGCTGCAGCAGAACCGTTATATGCTGGATTATATGTACTGCATACATATGTACACACATGTTTTCATGTATACCTTCATCTCCGTATGTAATTATGTATTTGTATGAACTACAAAGAAATTTTTTGTTTCTTACTACGTAATTAACATTATTTGATGTTTTTTAAATGTGATATTGTGAGATGCGAGAATGCATACCTAGCGGAACGTATACGTGTGTGTGCGTAACCGTAGCGAGGATTCCACGTGCGCCGTGACAAGGAACCCTTGTCCCCGAGGTACGTACGTGATGTGTGTGCGTGCGTGCGTGCGCGCGCGCGCAGGTGTGTGGCAGGGCGGCTTTACTTTAACACGTTGAAGTCGGCGCCGATTTTCATGTCTTTCTTTGTGAAGCGGCGCTCGAATTCATACTACGCTCTATGAGGTGGTGCGGTATTGTCTGCTTGTACCGTTGATACCGCCGATTTTATGAAATCCCCGACTGATGAATTCCAGGTGTCCGCGGTCCGAGGTCTCTCTAGGACCGAGTTTATAATGTATACCTGAGATAGGAATAACCCATCCGCCACGCTTAAAATAAAGGAAAAATCTCTAATCACAATTTTTTAATTTCGAGAAAAAATTGATGATCACTTTTTGATCAATAATCGCCACTCTGAAGAAATGGAAAGTGAAAAAGAAATACCATCAGAAAAAGGTTTATATTTTCTTTAATCGTACGAAGGGTTTGCAAGGAAAGCAAGACAATGCTACGATTGCTTTTCGAAAATAAAAGCTTGGCAGTAAGCCGTGAAGAAAACCAAAAAAGTAACGATGTATTGTGATCGTTGTAAGGGCCATCCGGCCCTTAAATCGTTGAAATACGAGTGTGACCCAGGGCTGCTGCAAGCCGGCGTCAACCTGTTAAGATTGTATCACAAAGATGGCCGATAGTGCGTCGCGGGCTGCTGCTAGTACAAAAAGGCCCAGTACGTACATACGTGATCCATAGCCGAGCTACATATAGCCTAGGAGATTGTGAGGCGAGAGAGATCCAGAGCGAGTCTAAAGTTTTACAGAGTTGTCAAGTTTGTTAGTGTAGAGAGAGTTTAGTGTATTAGTATTATCGCACTTGTTAGTATCACTGCAGTTATCGTGCTTGTTAATATTGTTAAATGTATTATAGAAATAGCGTCTCGCATAATTCATCAAATGACCCATCACCCTCCTTAGGGTGATAACAAATAGATCCCACAATATATATGTAAAAGTACTTCATTTGCAAGAAGCTGAATTTAATTTGAAAAACCTATATATGACATTACACGAATATATATAGCATCGGTATTAAAGACAAAAGGGAGCGGAAGATATTGCGTCACCGAATGCGTGTTTAAGGAATTTCTCGACGAGGCCCAGAATAAGTATGCAAAGAGCGAGACAAATTTTTTGGAAGCTAGCTCTGCACGAGGGAACACGAAAGAAAGTTTTGTAAAGAAGTGAATAGGAGTCTCGTAGATGGACAGCCAGAGCTTAAGAAACGTAGGTTGCACGAATATAACCAAGGGGGTCTCTGAAAATGAAGGAGAAATATCAGATGGCAATAATTCCTGATTAAGGGTGATTAAGAATAATTTTTTTGTTCTGTTCTTTCGATGCTCTGCAATGGAACAATGCAAATATATTTTGGACATTTCTATATATACTTATCCTTATAATGTTGAATGTAGAATTAAACTGATCATATTGTTTTTCTTCAGGTATTTGAAAAAATTCCAGTTTTTGTTGCCCCTATCTGCCTATTCTCTTGTCATTTTTTTAAAACACAACCATTAGCAAGGGAAAAAATATATAGATACACATGATTATCACTATTTACCATTAATTCACAAAAGAATTAAAAGCATTACACGCCCTTTTCTCAAAAAGGACACAGATTGCTGTCTACATCTCTAGTGAATCGAAAATTGTATAAAGAAGCCATAGATACAAAAAAAATTGCACAATAACTGTTAAAGCGTTGAAAGATTGTACATTCAGGTGTTAGAAAAAGTCAAAAATATGGGAAAACCGAACACAATGAAACCGAATATACCATAGAGAAATTTGTTTATAAATTGTAATTTATCAACTTTTTTTCTGTCTATTATTAGAATAATATAAACTAAAAATATATCTTGCGTAATTTTACGTCTGTAATCTTTTTTAGGGTGTTTTACATCGTGTTTTCTAATCTTACTCGGAATACAGTATCTATATTTGTATATGTATTTGTCTTTACCAAAGTACTTATATAGTTACTCATATAATAGATTATTATTATTATTATTATTACATTCCACGTATATCGTATGAGATTGATTGGCTCCCAAAGAGATCGAAGAATAAAACCGTTATATCTTATTCACTCGGAAATAATTGTGAGTTATGCAAGGTATAGGTATTCCGAAAGCTAATTAAGAAAAGATGAAAGCGTGATTCTTCATTAACTGAAACAAATCGCAATCGCAGAGCTTACGGTGTCACGCAATATCGCTGAACTAAAAATATCTCCATTTATAGCAGCCTTGAGTCAGGCTCCTGCGCATACATAGCTTGCTGTAATCGCTTCGTTCACTTTACGACAGAATTACCTTCAATCTCTTATACAGTGGTTTCCTTCATTTTTAACACATTAAACATCTTGTCTTCAACGATCAATAATACACTTTCCGCTCAATCTGACGTAATTTATCGCTGATCGACGATGTAACGTCTAAGAAGTAACATCTTAGGATTAAATTTTTCTAAATCTCTAAATATCCTCCTTCTGCGATGGAAATTGAAAATTGTCTAATGCTTTTTGACTGATCGAAATGTCTGTATGTCTCGCGTTGAAAGGCTCTGGCATCTGTCTCGTAATGACATTTTTTTATTGTAGTTGACAAAAATTGTGCTACCAAATTCAACTAACTTGGAGTTGGACAAATTTGGAAACGCTGAAATTGATGGAAAAAGAAAATTGACATCAACAAAAAGAGAAACTTTTGAAAAAGAATATAAATTGTCATTTTATATTAAAAAAAAAAAGAACACGACTAAAAACTAAAAAAATATATATTTATTTTTTGAATATATGATTATAAAGAGCGGCAAAAAACATTTTTGCTTAGCACAGTAGAAAAATTGGATCATTTTGTAATATACTCACTATGTTTTATAAAATTGGTTTCCGCAACAATGCATAACTCAATTCGAAGCTTTCTTGCCGCTAATTAATATCACAAAAATAGCACAACTACGTACTGCATTAGCTTTTTAGTTTAATGCAAGAGAATATGATGGATATAATCTCATTAAAACTAGCAAAATTCCGTATACAAGCGCGCGCAAAGTCAGGATATGTGAATGTTTTCCTGTATATTTAGATTATATAAAATATTATAATAGAATAAATCTTATTGCAAACAACAAAACTACATACTACAAGAAAAATGTCAGTGTCTGGATCGTTTTTCAATGGTAATATTAACATATTTTTTGCGTTATCCCGATTTTCTTTTGAAACGAAAGCATTTATACAACTTCAATTTGTGTTTATGATGACAAAGAAACTTAAAATTTTACATCAGGACTTCGTTACGTGTTAAATCGCACGTGACTATAAAAACAAAATAATGAGTATCGTCCTGAATTGCAGCATGGCTGTGATACGAGCATGAAAAGGGACTTATTATTAAAAAATCAAGTAGCCATATTATAAAAAGGGGTGTACGTGATTATAAAATATAAAATCCCTACCTATTTTCAAAAAATTCTTTGCAGAAAATAATCAAGGGCAGGTTATAATTGAATTAGTTCCACGCACAAAATTTGTTGTAGCAATGCGAATTATACATTTTAAATTAAAATTCATTAAATTGTGCGGAGAAAAGATAATAATTTGCATACACATGAAAAAACACAAGGTATGATACAAATCTAAAAAAACCCGGGACTCTGTAGGAGTATACAGAGATTTAATGCAAATATTTAGTATATATTTCATAATGTGTATTTAGCTACCAGTTTTAAAATTTCAGAAAGAAAACTGTTTCCGACAGTAAAGCCTAAAGCAAAGCTTTTGGTATCCTTTAAGGCAGCTGACGTACATATAGCTTGCACAACTAAAATGATATATATTAATATAAACTACAACGTAGCTTGAAAAATATTTTAAAAATATGTCTACTTTTAAATACCTGAATAGCTATTCTTTAATTAATTGAAGCAATTTTCCGATATATATTAAAACATGCCCTTTGCCCTAATTTCTGTTTCACTCTTGTTATTTTACCAGAGATAGTTTCTGGGTTACAAAACGGTAAAAAAGTTGCTGCATTGTAACATTCACTTTCTTTGCAAACCTGCACAAATTTTAATCGCGCCTTTCTTTCTTATTTTTGACTTGAATAAATGATACCCTAGTGCGATAGTAATAGCCTCTTTTCCGACTTGTTGCTTTTCTTTGCGTGTAACTCAAGCGGCTTGTGGTAAGAGTGCGCATGGAAAAAAAACAGGCTATAAGTGCAGCATACTCGTCTCGTGAAAAGGAAAATAATCCTCGTGCATGCGACCGGAGTAGCGCGTCATGGATATCAATTTTATGAGACTTAACTTTACCAGACAAACAAAAAAATATTAAAAAACCGTAGAATGCGTCTGTATATTCTCCATTTCTGTGAAATTTTCCGATATACAGCTTGCGACGACGATAGAAATAAGCGCACAATATTTACATAAGATATTCCACACGTGCAATATTAAATATTTTTAATCACGATTTTATATGATATCTTACCCAAGATAATATTTACGTTATTTGTTTTAATTGTATATTTAACATGTAAGTGCAAATATCATAAATGCAATTACAATTGACTACATTTTGCAATTATTCTTTTTTGTCACTGTTTACTTTTCCACTAAAATTAAATTCCATCCTTACTACGTACGACTTGCCTTGTTAATTTTCTGCATGTAAAAGTGTTAACACTTTTTTAAAAAGTGATTCTACCGAAGCGGTACAAAATAACTCATCAGTATTTTTTCATCAGAATTCCACTAATTTATGACAGTACATTTTCAAATAATTTTCATAATTTTATTGGAATATGTGAATAATAAAACGGATCCATTTACTTTCCTTATCTTCTTTCTTTTGCTTCATATGTAAATATTTATAACGTATCTAGTTGTGTCAGAAGGATAGCCAATAGTTCTATTGTTAAAAGCGCAATACATCTTTATTAATCCAAATTGATGTCCGTAATAACCAATGGATGTATGAAATATAAAGTTTTACTTTTTAAATTACACTTACAAAAATAATACTTTCGCCATTACTTACTAACATATTTCCGGTTACAACATATTCCTTAAAAGGTAAATGTAGGTTTTTCTAAAGCAGATACATAAAATGTTTAAAAAATTTAACTCGGTTTTTTTGTAATAAAGCAAATCTGTTCCATGTTGTTGTTCCTGTTACAAAAAAAGCTAAATGTTATAATCAACTTTTTTGACGCCTTAGTGTTGTCAAACGTGATTGCATCAATCTTAATTATTTGCACAAAAGAGTGCGTTAATACAATCAAATTTTTAAACTTTACGTTTGATCCTTAATTTTAAAACAAACTTTAAGAGTAAACGCGAAGTGTGGAAGAGGATACGAGAAATAACTAGAAGACAGGACAAGAAAGTAACGGAACAAAAGTGAAGTAACAAAGGTGAACAAGGATAAAGGAGAAACGATGTATCTCGTCGAAATGATCGATAAAACTAATAGGTTTTGCTACGGACAAAGAGATGGGAAAATGAAATCTGTCTTGCTTTGAGCTGACACCATCGATACGAAAACTCGTTACAAAGCAGATCCCCTTTTGGACAATTTGACGAGCAACTTGCAAATTACTCGACTTCATTATCTCGAAAGACTGCCTTTTAATGGGTCACAATAAATCTAAATAGTGTATAAGCAAAAAAAGATTAAATTATAGTGTTTCCGAAATTCTGAGAATTGCACCATAAATTGATTATCTTACTCCGTTTTATCTATGCTGCATTGCCATTTGTCTACTGTAAAGAAACTTTTATTTATTCCAGCAATTCTTGATTGCAATCGATCAACTCCACGGTATTTTTTAATTAAGCAAAGATACCAAATTTTCCATATAATGGTTTAATCATTTCACGTGACTTTATATTTGCTTTCTTACGTGAAATCGCGTATGATAATTATGTACCTGCAAATTGTATGCCTCTTGCTTAAACAGAATTTCAGATTTTATTATTATGCTTTTAAGAATCAAACGTTTTAAATAATTGATGATGAAATAATCCTGTAGGGTTTTGCAATTTTCAATTTGCAACGAGCAAATGGAAGTATAGGAGAACCATGAGTCCAAATAAATAATGTTCATAATCCTGTATATGCTAATTAATTTAACCCTGTATAACTCACATTTTTCCTATTACATATATAACTTTGCTTTCGTCGGTTTTTTCCTAAATTAGAGATTTATTGTACAAAACTGGTTATACATTTATAATTCAAAGTATTGTCCATCGTTGGCCACGAAGGAAGCAAAATTGTATACCTAATACATATTTATATCTTGGCTATGTCTCTATTTCGTCAAATGCATAATCTCTCGTTATGAACAGTAAGAAAAAAGTGAATATAAATAGTCGCAGACCACTCAGGAAACATAAAACCATAGGCAACTCAACCAAAAGGTGACCAGGAAACGAGCTGGTCGAATAATCATAAAACATCTGGTAAACAAATATTAGGTGAGTGCTAAAGTTCGTGCGGAGTTTCAATAGATGGAGTTATAAAAAACTCCGCACAAACTTTTGCACTCACCCAATACTTGCTCAGATAAAAATTTATTAAAACGCGATAAAATTCTGTACGGAATCATTTGCCCTACCCTTGCGGTACCATCCCGCCAAATTAGCATTTCAATGTCAGTTAAATAGTCAATGTTCCTGAACAAAAGCGGACTTTTTTTTCAACACCACACGAGCAAAATTCGATAGGCGATCCCTCAACTAGAAGTAGCCGAGAATCATATAAAGGACTTCTCTCTGAACAATACGCGAGTACACATCGATAGGCGATCCCTCAAACTAGGGAAAGTCGAGAATCATATCAAAGACTTTTAAGTAAGCAACTCGCGATTACACATTGATAGGCAATTCCTCAAACTAGTGGCATCCACTAATCATTTTGTTCTTAGAAGTTTCGTTACACTAAGCTACTCGTACATAATCATTCTTATTATTCAGATCGGAAATGTACACGTTGTTTGTTATATCACGAGTGTTCAATTTTCGATCTTTAACTCCAGATCCTGTTATGCAACCCAACTAGTTGTTGTCCAAAAACCTGATACGACGAGGTGACCTGCCTTTGGAAACATCACCATATCTGGGAGCAGTAGTTGCTCACAGGACAGATCACCCAACATTGCTATCCAACAACATACTCAACCAACGATACACCACGGCTTTCGCCGAGTTAAGAGTTGATCGTGGATACGCGAGAGAGAGTGATACACACGCTTATTTTTCTCTCAACGTCAACAATAACCAGGTTTGATAATAAAGTATCAGTATCTAATACAGATATGCTATTTACTAAGCAGAAAACAGAATTTGACTAAAAAAATGTAGCTGCATAGCGATTCTCCGGCCATTCATATCGTTAGTTGCTCAGGCGCCAATTACTGTTTATATTATCATACACTAATATTCCATATTAATTAAAATCTATTAACAATAACACTGCCCCTATAAATAACAGCGCTAAAGCAATCAAAGCTATTCCGATACACGGTCACGGAGCGGAGGAAGAATATCAACTCCGTAACCCCCAATGTACAAAATCCCCTCGAGAACCGTTCCTTTCACGAATCAAAAATTTTTATCTCTAACATGCCGTCCAACGGGCATACATAACCTGCGGCCATTCTTTTCCGTCAGATGCGCATAAAGAGAAAATCGTACGGAACGAGCCTGTTGATCATAATGTATACATACACGAAATGAGCAGAGGAACGAGACCATAACGTTGATATTCAGAAAGGAGCGAAGAGGGTCCAAAAGGAGACGAAGGGGGTGGGAGACGTAGGATACGGAATTCCTCTATTTTTCCGGACGAGGGCTGCACGAGGCCTTCGAAGAAACGCGCGGGGTGTTTTTCGTAGCGAGAGGGGAGTGGAGCAGGGGGACCGAAGAGACTGAAAGGGGTGGAGTAACGGAGGGTGCGTGTGGGAAGAGGAGAAGAGGGCTGCAACCTCGTCGGTCCAGGGATGATCCTGGCTGTGTCTATTTATACAGGCCAGGGAAGCGGCGCGGCTACCTGTTGGCCGTGTTCTACCCGCATATAGGGTGGTCCATTTAAGTACAACCACATCAATTTCTCGTAGCATTGTGACATGTGGTGCAATAAATATTTTTTACGCAACGTGATTGTTTTCAAAGGATCAATACGCGGATGGAATAGCTTTCGTCAAAGGAGTTTTCAAAGTTATTGACGTTTTTCTACGTGCAACTGTATTTTTTATTAAATAATGTAGCTGACTAAGAAATATGTTCACACGAGTGTAATAACATAATATTAAAATGACTTTGATCTACAGAAAATTAAGTTTCATGTAAAACTAATATCTAGCGAGATTTTAGGCTTTGACCAAAGAGATCTGTCTCTCTAGCATTCTTGTCCCTCTGACATGTCAATACTTATTTACATCTTTGAAATCCATTTTGCCTTTGTCTAGGACATAATCTGCCTAGCCTTAATTGACAAAGTCATAGACAGATTTAAGACAGAACGCGCAATCTATTTTTTTTAATTTTTGTTTTATTCTCACAATAAAAACCTACAAAAAGTCCATGGGTAAGAACCAGAAGGACAGCTAATCTTCAACCCTTATAATAAGTAATACTGGATGATTATAATGTAGATCCAAAAACAAGACTGAAACACCTTTGGTTTAGAGTATTTTATTTCAAAAATATGACGAGTGCATGTTGCACTTCCAATTAGTATTGAATTGTTCAGCAATTTTGCACAACTCTGGTGAATAAAACGCGATAGTGAAACTGCTGGGCACGACTTAAACGAATGCAGTGATATTACTAAATCACTAACACGACGAATACTTCTTTGTCGAGTGGTTCAGAAAAATTACATTTAGTTGATTGTCGTGATTACTATAATGTTCCTTGTGAATTAATTTTTTGTGGGATAATCAGTTTCTGCCGATTTCATTAACAAAACATCGCTGTTCTAATCAATGTAGCTTGTGTGCAAAACAGTTCATAATTAATTAGAGCACAGTGATGTTGCTACATAACTAAGACATGGAATATGTTTCTGCTTACATGTTCAGAAAAGTACTTACAATTGTTTTCAAGAATGTTGTAAATGTTTCTCAACATTTTGGGAAAAATATCTTTCAGTTTTTTCGTTAAGTTAATAACCACGCCTTTGTTGTATAATTCTAAAATTCAAAACATTCACATTTTCAAAAAGAAAAAATAGAATTATAAATCGTTTCAGTCTTGCTTTCATCTCTAAATACATTCAGATATTGGCAAGTACTTATGGATCACCCAGTGCACGATGGCGCGCACGTCATCGTCGTACGCTCCGTTTCTGATTGTACACACACAAGCACGGTAGTTGGGACCAGTGCCGTAACTAGGTAAGTGCAACAGGTGCGCAGGGTATAGGATCGAACAAAACCGTAGTTTTTACCAAATCTCTATAACATATTCTACCTGTTACTTCAGAGTATACTGTGTGCCAAATTTAAATTGTATTTACTGCTAATGTAATTGACATGAAAACAGGAATACTCTGATAGAAGTGAATTGCAAATAGAACACTTGGAATGTAATAAGAGTCAAGAGCTATTAAGAAAATGAATAGTACTTGTCTTTTAAGCAAATATAGATGCAATTGAAATGTTTTATAATGCTATTATATGTTAAAATTTCACAATATAACTAATACCGACGTCACTATTCTGTTTTTAAATAGGGGCAACGGGTCATTTTTGTCTAAAATAAATGTTCAGCAAATAAAGTGAATCCCTATACAACAGGGGAAGTACATTTCGCATTATGCAAGTCCGTGTTGTGCAACTTTCTTTATCTCATTCACTCTAGCTAAGATTGACTATTACTTTCTAACCAAATAATAACGTCTAATGATAATAAACGGCTATACTAACATCTTAGTCGACATAATGATATTAACAAACGTCAAATTTTTCTACATGGAAGATATCATGATTAGAAGAACCAGGTTTATAAGTTCCTGTATGTGGACAGCGATATATAATGCGTAATAATTATTTCTCCATTACTTATATTAGATACTCGTTATGTACGTTTTAGGTTATTCTTACTGAGAATCACATCTCCTAAAATAGACATGGTATGTGGATAACAGTTCAAGAGAATGACATATACGATACTAAAGTGTTCATTAAAACATAAAACGATCTGTAATTAAAGGCTATTGTATTAACGAAACATATATATTTTCTAATTAACAGTAAGTTTTCTGATTCAACATTTTCTCAATATGTTAGTTTAAAACGAGCTCAGCAGTTGGTGCCAAAAATAAATGAAAGAAGAAGAAGTTAGATACGGCACTGGACGGGTGCGTGGGGCGGCTGATACTGGCCACGCGCCGGTAAACGTACAGACGTGATGCTGGGCGCATGCGCTAACGGGACTAAAGCGGATCGGCGACAGTTAAAGCCGAAGCGGAACTGGGTCAACTTCTGGGGGCAAACTGGGGCAATTCGGTGCTACTCCGAGTGAGATCGGACCGGTGTCTCAGCCAACGCGCTCTTACGCTCAACGATACGAAATCCACGTATGATTACGCTTCTGCAACGGCGCCCGCTCTTTGGCAGAATAGCTTCAAATACCGTGGAATCCCTCCATATACAGTATTTTGAGAGAATCGATCGCTGCGAGTTTTACGTACCTTGAATATTTATGCATATTAAAATGTCTCGTATTTCTTGAGGCGTTCCCGAAAAGGAAAATTTTGATTGTCCGCTAATAAAATTCAGGATAATAGGTCAGTTTATTTTGTTCCCACAGTATCTGTAATCGAAGCGCCAATATATTGGTTCTTTCGTGAAAAAAATTTCGCGCACAATGGAATCCTTGTGCGGTATTTGGAAAGAATTGATCAGCAAGGAAATTTCAGACATTTTAAATATTCTTCAAAAATAAAATGTTTCACATTTAGTGATAATATCGTTGAATCAGATCATACTAAAGTGATTCTAAAGAAGCAATCTTGTTCGAACATTTAAATCTTTTTTTGCGTAGAGAATTTTCATCGAAAAGATTGGAATATCAGATTTTTCATAGAACAGCTCCGGACATAGCGATGAACGTGGAATTTCTTTTCGTGATATATTTCGATAGAATAGATCAGTGAAAAAATTCCACCCATCTCAAATATCGCAGTGAAATGTCCCCAATCGTTCTAGGGTTATAAGGAATTATATACTATTAATATTATTAAACGCTTCATTATTTGTTTGCGAATTTACGTTCATCTCGGCATTGGTCACTTTTGTCATACGCGTTGGATTTTACTCATTCACAAAGATTCAAAGCTCTATTATATCTATCATCTCTTTCATATAACGGCCCCGGCTTTAGTGACGAATATGGGATTCCTTTCCATAGAATATTTCAATAGCATCGATGAATTACAAATATTTTGAAATCTAAAATATTTCAATAAAAAATTTGGAATCTCCTGGAAATGGTGAAAAAGTATTGATATTAAAGTTTTTGTATACTTAGTGATTTGTTTGTGCATCTAGAGTATCTTTGACATCGATTGTTTGCTCATGCTTACACATTGGAATTTATCATTTTGCTAAGATTTTGAATAGATAATTGATTAAAATTTTGATTCTTGCTTGACATATGTAATTGATTCTCTAATATTAGATAGAATCCTATTTCAAGATATTCAAAATTTACAATTCGCTAACATATTTCTGTAAAGCACTCGAACATGTTGAAAGCAGATTAGAATTCTTTTAAAAATGTGTGCCCTCTAATAAAGTGTAGGAATATATTTTACAATAAGTGCAGAAAGCTTATATCAATAATGAATAATGCTAATCCCTACAAATATCTTCGTTTACTATTGTTAAGATTTTACAACCCCCATAAACAGTAATCAGACGATGAACGTCATTATGAATAATTGAAAAATTGTAACATACGCTTAATGCAATTCGAGGCCAATCTAAATTTCTCCAAAGTCTACAAATGTCATTAAAAATAATTTGAAACGTTTAACACACGTGCCGAAATACTTCAAAGCCATTGAAATAGCCTCAAACCCATTTCTAGATTACTCAGGATCCAAAGTTATCTCTTCTTGCCAATTTCTTCCACGTGTCTCAAATACCCTGCGCAAAATTTCTCGTTACAATCTGCACGGCGGGAATACGGTCACGACGACCCCTACAAATATATACTTTACGCCTGGATATACGTGCGTGGCAATAAGAGGGGGCAACCTAAAATTAATATATATAAACGACGCGGAAGGTCGAGCAGTATTTTCTCGAATGGGGAGAGGAAGCTAGGGCGAAAGGGTCCACCAAGCACTCGTGAGTAAATGTCGGCTGATCAAGCGCTACGCTTGTGTTTTATTTGCTCTAGCCCTGGGAATCGACGTTCTCCGAATTAATACCGGAGCTGCTAAGGCAGTTACTTTAACTAAACAGAAATTTACGAGAACCTTTCCATTGATTACCAAAATTTAGTTACTAGTGTACGCGCCACAATTAAATAATTTATGCCATTTACGATATCAAGATACAATAAGATGGAGATGTAGGAAACACTAAAGTTAACTAAATGATTAAAACGAACAGTACGTAATTATTTATTGAAATTAATCAATTTTATGGCGTGCAACATTTTGAGATTTTTTAATTATGTTATTGCAGTATTGTTGGAGATAAAATCAAACTATTTATGTTTCTCCTACGTTCCTTTTTTTGAGTCCATACAGCCTGTGAAAATCTCTGGTATACGAAATGTATGATATGGTGATTATATAAACTTATCATCTGATCATTATTTTTTTGGTAAATGAGATAGCAGCGTTATCCGTTACTCTACGACAAAATGTTGAAAATATTTATTCACTGTTGACTATCTCTATACCCTTCTATACCCCCCTCCTTTTATATGCATAATAATAAGAAACATTGTCTTCATAAATAAATATATATACTTAAAAGATATTTTACAAGAGATATGAAGCCAAAAGAATAAGATACATGCACAATCGATAAAATATAAGAATAAGTAATAAATATTATCAGCTACTGTGTTCCACCACTTGTGATATATATATATATATATCAAAATTCAGTGTGTTGATTTGAAATCAATTATTCGAGCATTTGATTTTTAAACATTTTCTTTGACATGTTGGAGTTTAAATCGAAATATGATAGTTGCAGACATTGTCACAAACAAAGTAACATTTCTATAAAACTACAGAGTGTGATTACTGCAAGCTGTTTACAGTATTATTGTTACTATAAACCTTGTTGTTTTTGATCATTTGTTTGGTATTCGTGTCATTTAATAGGTGGTAAAGGCGAGAAACATTATTACTACAAATATCCATTTTTAGATTAATCCTCCAGCGATAAAAATATGTGCGAAGGTCGGATCCTCGACTTCGTTACTTTAATAAAACATCTGGCTTTGGAGCTGAAAATACCTTGCATGAATCTCGAATCTCGCCAAAATCCTGTTAGACGAGCGTGTAATATTAAATAAAAAATGCCTATTTGAAGCTACATTATTTCTATGCGTATAATCTCTATCTAGATAAAACACGGCAAAATATACGATTAAGAAAACATTAGAAGTCAAGCACATAAAAAATGGTATCAAACGTACAATATAAACTGATTGATTAAAAACATTTGTTATTAAATATTTCATACAGCACATAAACAGCTCGAAATTTTAACGTGCACTTGATATTCGATGTTCAATATAATACTTGATTTACCGCTCTTCGAAATCATCCACGTTTTAAAAGCTTTCATGAATGTCGAATCGCTGAATCTAAAACTGATGTTCACAGAGACCTTTGTAAAAGCAATTTAAAAACGTGATTTCAGTGTACGACGTTTTAATGCGACCTTTGTTTCAGTTTTAGCCAGATCTACATTTTCACGTTATATGTACTACATATACTTAAATATCCCAAACTCTCGTGCACACTATAAGAACATTACAAATATACAGTACCAAAGAAACAGCATCTAGAGTGCCGGAAAATGAATAAAGAATAAGCTCACGAACTTATTATTGCACTTTCTTTTGAAATGTTTTCCTCAATCTTTTATAAAGATTTTTATACCGCAATAATGGCTCGCAATGCAAATAACGCAAATAAATATATTTTATAGAAATTACAATAACAAGAAGCAAATCGGTGTATGCATATTACCGTTCAAAAATCTCCTGGAACGTGCATACATGTGGATATCAGGAATAATATGTTATAAGGAATATGTTATAATATATGTTATAATTATATGTTATAATGAATATGTTATAAGGATAATTTTGATTATTATGTTAGTTGGTTACACCGCTTTCTGCTATTATTAAACAACATAAGCAATATATCTTAAGAAAATAATGTTGTTAAAATTTGTGTATATCTGATAAAAGAACCTCTTATAAAATTAATAGACTGTTGATCTGAATTTGGTATGTCGTCGGGACATGTAGATATAGTAACGAATACAATGGTTCATTTTAGCGGTTCGTGCAAAATTAACATTGAAAATATCGAACTACTCTAAAATAACTGATCAATTATTTCTCATAAAATATGCTCAAATTTAGCACGATGCATTTTATAACTTTTTATAATATTCTTGTTGTATTTTGTATGTATGTATTTTATCGCTTTATCCCCTTTTGTTATACAGCTGCATATGATACATCTAGTTGTATCGTGGCAATCGTAGGTAATAGCACTTAAAGGAGCAGTAATAAGATTCCTCATCTGTCAAAGCGGAAAGGTAATATCTTGTTGCATGTCAAGTATATACAAAACAACCCGCTTTCAAAATATATACGTAGAAAATCGTCTTTTTTTCTCATAAATATATAAGCATGTACAATACACTTGCATGCCTTAAATTAAATGTTACATAAAAAACAATCATTTCCCGCGTACGTAGAAAACCACGTATCATCAAAAAATGTATGTACACTGTACGCAAATACATAAACAGGCTAAACGGTAGTTTTAATAATCAGCCTTGGTAATTAAACTAAAGTTGAGTACATTGAAAAAATGCAACGTTTTTCATGTACAATATTTCTCTGTTAAAGTAATTTCCTGCAATTTGAGAAATACGTGTTGACGATTTGGAAATAAATAAAGCGATCCGCCCGTTAAGCGTTAGAAGCAACAGTCTTCAACATACGTAGAAAATCCATTCGACAATTCGGTAGAATTTTCCGGTAACGGACTCGCAGGAGTCGATATTACACGGTAACGATGCTGACTGTCGGCCGATTGAATACGAACGAAACTATCAGCCGATATTGTATTTACGTCGAGCAGACGCAGCCAGTAGGCATAGTGCATCGCATGGTAGAAGTGCTTGTCAACGGGCAGCAGGATGAGAGAGGAAAGACGGGCAGGAAATAGAAAGGCGAAAGGGAGACAGAGGTACGACAGGTTGGAGAGACTCCCGCAGAGCCTATACAATACCTCTATTGTACTAAGAACTCCATTAGGCCAAGCGTTTCTCTAGCGATATTAAGAGAGAGAAATGAACAAGAAATAGAAAATTGAAGGAAAAGAATAAACAGGACCTTGCAGGACGACTCTCGAAAATGCTTCTCCTTTAAATGTAAATTCTAAACATCGTTGTTGCACACTTATATACGGACAGGGCACAATGTGACGTATGAAAGATTTAAAAAACTCTTCTGTATAATATATGGTGTATGTGTAACACTGATATTTGTTGTGAAAAGTGTGTGATTTCTAATACAACTTTGTAGACAAATTGAGAATTTCGTATGGGCGCCTAACAAATATCAAATTTCATAATCTCTTTACTTGATTAGGTCAGAAACGATAGAAGCGATCGAAAGATTTATCAAATGTCTGCATTCAAAAAAAAAAAATATACAGATGAAAAACTACGGATAGTAATAGTAATAAGAATTGTTTCATTTTCTGTACAACCTTATAAAGGTCATCGTTTTTCGCGAACGCCCAATAATCTCTTTATATTTTTTCAACATCTTTACTTTTTTGAGAATGAAACTACGAAGGTAGTTTAAGAAACGATTTTTTTGTTTAAATTCTAAAACGTGCCAATATCCGCGATATTAGCTTATGACACGTACAAAAAACAATATAAACAATATTTATGCGTACTTATAGATATCCTTTTTCTTTAAATCGTGAAAACAAATTTTTTTGAATTTTAAATATATTGTCGCTAGTAGGAAAGTATTATCTTTCCGACTGCACGGTCTCCTAGATTAGAGGCATGCAATTGGAGTAGAAAGCACCTGTGTCCGTGAAGCGAAAATAATTCGATCACAAACGCCCGTTCAATATTCGCAGAGTTTCGTTAAAGTTTCCAACGCTTCAATCCGCGTTTGGACGATTACATTTACTGCCGTGGTATATCGAATTCTTGGAATTAGAGCAGAGTCGGAAAAACTCATACATCGGCGAATGTAATATAGTTCACTTTCCTGAGAAAATATCGAATAATTTCCCTGATAATAAAATGCTACATTAAACCAAAAATATATCAAATCTGTTTTTCTCGCTACAGTTATTACTCTCCAGAAATGTTCTGATATGGTCAGAAAATATATACATCTTAAAGCATATTAAAAATTTAATGGAATTGCATCTTATGTAGAGTGAAAGTAATTGTAATTGCAAATGAATTTTTATTTAAATAATTTGAACGATAAAAAATATTAAAAGTAACATAACGATTAGCAATGTAAAACTTACGGTCTCACACGGCAAATGTGATTTTTTAGCAAATGTCGCATTTACTCCGTGAGACCGTAATTTCTATGTTATTAAACATCAAGCACTAAGTTTGGAGTTAATATGTGAGAAGAAGAACTGGAATTACTCGTATAACATATATGCATATAAAATGTAATGGGTTCATTGTACTGACAAACATTTGTATTTATATTACTTAGATTGTATACCTTGAGTTCAAAGAAAAATAGAGAGTTTACAATTTTTACGCAGTCGTATAATCCTTAGTACTCATATAACACAAACTCATATAACACGTGACCTGGCTATAGCGGTACTTTGAACGTAATTTAAAGCTACATTGCGATAAAAATAAGTCACTTTGGATTTACAGAGTTTTAATTCGCACAAAAACGTGCATGGAGCGAATGTAAATTAAAGAAGCCATCCTTCGACTCCACACACTGTCTATCGAATCGAGAAATGTAGCGCTTTCCTCAAAAACGTGTAGGATTATCGGAGCTCGGAGAACAGGATTAATGCTGGCTGCGTCGAAATATTTTACACGACTTCCTTCATCTAATATTCGTACCAATGAGCGTACTGGAAATGGCACATCGCTGGAGTGACTTACCATAATTCTATTTCGTTTGCAGGTTTTTACACTTTGCTTCGGTTCGAGATTATGTTGTTATGTGTAAGTGTCTCTTTCTTACAATATTTTCTCGATGTTGTAGGAAAGCGTAAAAATTAACTAAAATAAATTTAAATTTCAAGATAGTCAAAAGTTTAAGCGAGGCGCGAGAAACGAGATAAAAATTCGAATATTTAAGCATTTATTAATTATGCATTATTTAAATCAGGACTGACCAATCTGTGCCAATGATATCTTTGGATATAGTTCGCTGTCATATACGATGAGTTGTGTTTTCTTTTAAGCATTATGTATTTGTATATTTATTCTGTATTTATTATTATATAAATACATTTTGTTCTATGTCTAGCTGTAGTATTGTTTTTTTACATATGCACTAATTGAATGCTTTCAATGTTGCTATGCGTTCAAAGAGCATTGCATCGAAAATCAATTAGTACAGAATTTGTAGTACAGCCAAATTAAAAAAAATATTAGAAAAAAGTATCTTCATTCTTATTTACGTGCGGTTTTAGACAATTTTTAGATCGTCATTCCGGCCCGTGATCCAATTTGGGTTGGCGAGGCCTAATTTAAGCGGTGCATTTTTTTAAAATGGTATAAGTCCAATTTAGAAAAGATTACCATTATTATGGACATGAAAAGAAATCATCTATATGTAATTTAAATTGGTTTTTAATTAATTTTGTTTTAAAGACAATTTTTTTTTTTTAATTCGGGCTTATACAACTTAAAAAAAACACCATTCATTGATTACATGTATGTTGAACCAGCCTGTTAAAGTTAAAAAAGGGCCTTTTGCTACTACTGGAATAACTGTGGTAATAAATGTGACAAATGTAGACAAATGTAGAACAACCATACATTATTGTTCGCACTTATCACAGTAATACAATTTTTGCTATTGAAAATACAATATAACGTTATTATTAATTAGCTACTTCTACTTACAAGAATTAACGAAACTCCACTATATCTGAGTAACTAAGTACTTTTATTTCTTTATCAACCTTTTATGTTCTTAAAAAGCTACATTCACAAAGAGATTTAATAAAACTGCGTGTGTAATTAGAATTTGAAAAAAACTGCATTTTCAGATAACGTATATTATGCTTCATTTTAACGGAATTCAAATTTTGCTCGTCTATCTAAGAAATTGCATCAGTATACGCGGGATCGCCATTAAATGACGAGTTTACCAAAGTTGAGATTCAAATCCCACGAGATAGTTTCATCACTTTGATGTTTTAATCTTTCATCTCATTCAAGTGGCTTGCCAATATTACGCGTTTCTCGCAAAGCTATTATTTACCGCTTTTCATGAATAAGTTACAATGTAACGTTACTGCATGAAAACGTCACGAAAATTCTAATTTACCAAATAAATTGGGAAATTTATCTAGGAAAGTAGATTATTGTAGAAAGGGTTAACAGTATTTACGAGACATTTGTACTCAGAAATTTATGTTAAAGATTTAACTAATTGCTTTTTGTGTATATATACATTATATTGGGTTTATGTGCAATTTCATAATGCTTTTGTTTTCTAACGAAGTTGGTTCAAGATAGAAATAAATGTTTTGATTTATATCAATGTCATTATAACGTCAGTCTTGCTGTTTCAGATTGTTTTCAAAATTACTGATTTGAATCATTTTTTTCGGTAAAGAAGTAGAAATTATGGAATGTCAAATCGAAATTTTTGTCTCTTGCTTCGAAATAAAGAAACATATATATTTGCCGTGCTTTTGCCTACTAAATACATTACAAAAAATGCTATACTGGCTAAAAAAAACTCTCCGATTAAACTTTGATGTAGCACATACCGAAAATGCTCTTTGTTTTACTTCATATTTTTTAACCTACAACTAAAGAAACATCTTTAAACTAAAGTATTCTGCATCGGTCTGGAAAAACAAGTCTAGGATTTTAAGAAAACATAAAACATTATAACAATTCTTGTTTCTCGAATAAAGTTCTATTAGAAAAAAAAACACTACAAAATTATGCATCAATCGAATATGCGTATGATAATTATATGCATTAATTTAAATTTAATTATATATAAATCACTTTTTTTCTGTATTTTACCTCCTACTTGCGAGCAGTAGCCTTGTTTACGAGCAGTTTAAACGTCAAGGAACCTTCTGTGAGCTTTTTCTCTCAACAGGTGGTACTAGCCCAAGAAAATGAAAATACTTTCAAGTTGCTTACAAATTTTGAATTTTAATGCCAGTAAAAGCAATGTACATTACTCATTTTACAAGTAAAAATTTGTACTGACACGTTGTTAACAAAGCAATAATATACAAGGAAGTGTTTAAGAAATAATCAGTCAGATTGCAATAGCTAATGTATATGTGCTCTAATTGGAATGTTCATTCAGGAGGAAAATGGGAGAATGAATTGTTTATATTTTATATCACATGTGTGAGCCAAAAAAAACTGAACTAAGGAAATAGTTACTGAAAGTAATCTTGCAAATCTTTCTTTATTCATTGATCATGACTGCCTCATTAACTACTTGTTGTGTACACATACTCACACACATACACGCACGCACGCACGCACGCACGCACGCACACACACACACACACACAGGCGCACATGTATACATATTTACACATTGATTGACGCGTAAATTGTATTATAGCGTCTCCGCGTTCGGTTTGAATTTTTAAACTCTTACATCAATTTTCACCAAACATGCGTAAATATGGAATACTTTCTTATTACAACATTGTCATTTTTCATGCGTTTTTGCTGATGGAATATACGGAATGGGCTGTTTCGAAAAATGAGACACATTACAAAATCGTGGAAATTCTTTTTCAATAAAACGTCAAGGAATTTTTCGTGTGTCGAGTTGAACCAGATCTGGCTCACAACATGATGCTAGAAATTTATCTCGCTGAAGACAATCAAATGCACCTGTCTCATGCTACGACGAGGAGAAGAGAGCAATGTCAAAAAGCAAATGACCGGCTATCTAACATTTCTGGAAATACCTGAGCAGTGTTTGCAATGTATTTTAAAGTTTTAGGTAAAGAAACTCACTTTCTAAAATTCGTGTATCTTTCTAAAATTTTGCATTTTCGTGATTAAATTGATAGATTTAATGGAATTCAATTATTCATGTTAGATTACTTATGTTAGAAATAATTGCGTAATGCAATTTTCAATTTCCAGTAGTAATGATTACTTTCTCGATAGGTTTCGATCTATGCAAAATATGAATATTTTTATCGGAAGCTTTTGGCTATCTTAGAACCAATTTGTGTTATCGAACTTCTAGTTTAAACATACATATACATGTACAATGAATAGCAAAGTTGAATCAACGCAATTGCTTATATAATAAATAGTAATTTATTTATGTATTACGATAGGAAACGGAAAGAACTTGTCAAGTACATTAATTAATATTGATTTGACTGTAACAAACGTAGAACTATTTTATTATACCTTGTTCCGTTTATCAATAATACAGTTATGTTTTTAACTGAGTTTGCACTGTCGTAAGAAATAATAGATGGTAAGAGTATGGAGAGAATTTTTCATTTTATTTTTAAAAGATTTACATTCAAAACAGCTGTAAATCATTTAGGCTTACTTTCCACTACATTTAAACATATTTCTTCACGGATTTTAAACCACTGTTCCCTAATTCTTTTCCATAGTTCGTCGAGATTATATGGTACTTCTATATGTCCGACTGTAAATAGGCTACATATTTATGTAACTCAATATCCTTCGTATTCACTCAGAAAGTATTGCACAAAATGCAGATTGGTGATGCTGAATTATTTTTCAAAGAACTAACTTATTATAACCGTAATAACATAAAAAACACAAATAGTTAATAACCTTCACGCGTGAAAAGAGGATGAAAGAAATGTGTATAACAATAGTGGCGTATTGTATTTGTAGCATACTGTTATCAGAAGATATGTTGAATCGTTTTGGAAAGAAAAAGCCTCGATTGGGCTAACGTTGACCACAATATCGACAATTTTGTCGCAAATAAAATACAGTGTACTACATGTGATATTAGGAGAGCTAGGGAGAAGGAATTAAATTATTAATTAGCTGGTTTCGAATTTTTTCAAACCAATAATATAATACCAGATCCTAAACACTTTTAATGATCATATAAAAGTAATTAACCATTCGTATATCTTCACGTCATTACCGTTACAATAAGACAGTTCTTTTAACCCTTTCTATCCTACAAACCGACATTTCGGTTTCAAAAAAGAACTAATACAGTATATTCCTGTAAACCACAAGTCCCAATAACGCACTAAAAATATTATGACGTCTCTTTATGTAATCGACTTTCGTACAACATGCACATTAAGCATATAATAAAATTCAGTAAAGCCATTCTCCTGGTTTAATTTTTCTATGTATGCTTGTCATAGACATAATATGTCTATATTATAGTGGTGCAAGATGGATAAAAAGTCTCGCATCACAAAAGGAGTAACGTTATGATTTCAGACTGCTAAATTTGCACTTTCAACGTGATATTATATATCCAGACGTGCATATATACGAGCGGGCTGCGTATAATCATGCAGCACACGTGGCGCTTGCCTTTGGACGGAAGGAGAAAAGATAACGCAGCCGAGGTTTTTCAGTATATCCCCGCGAAAACTCGATTGCACAGATGCATTCCTGCGTTTGCTCCATTTGATTGTTCTCACCGTGGCTCTGACAGATAACTGAAAATACATTGACCATATGTCAGGTACAGAAACTGACGGAGCTCTTTTCACCACATTGACTATATAATCCAATCTTTCTTTGTTCCGATCTATCGGCTCGACTTACGTTCAATTATCTGTTCAATTTGACGTAATGGATTATCCATCCGGGAATTTATGAGAAAGTACGTATTATATGATGCCTATTTATGCATCTATTTATTGTAAGAAACAGTGCCAGTCTTAAATAATGCTTAATGTAAATTATGTCTTGTATTGCACATTATATAATATATATCTAACTGTGCAAAATGACAAATTATGTATCATGTACAAAGGGCGTGGAATGTAGCAAAGAAGAATTCAGTATACTCGAACAAAAAAAATTAACTTATACAAACATATGTATACCCGCTATGATCTTTTCAAATCACAGCTTGTTTTGTATTATACAAATATTCTAGCGTATACGTAGATCTCCTAACGTATACGTAATCTAATATTGATTTGCTATTTCTGTGCGATGCTTGAAAACCACAAGATTGTGGAAATCTGTAAGCAGGATTGAATAAAGCGTTAAAAAGGTCTAGTTAATACTATATATTAATATGTAACTCAACGCATAAAATAAAATTTATTACTATGTATATGAAACACTTAAAGTAATACATTTAGATAGAAAATAATGTGTTGTTAAAACGATAAAGTAGCCGAAATGTACGTACACGTGTACAAGTCGATTTGCAGAGTATAATATTGTGTTATAGACTTCTGTATGGAGAACGGTAATTTCACTCACGGTAACCGAGAAAGTACTACAGCATAAAACAAGCTATAACTCGAAAACAGGGTCATATTGGTGATATATATTTATGAACTTCTTTCCTTATATCAATGTGCCAAATAATTACCACTGCTGTATTTTATACACAAAAGAAAACACCATGTGTAACTACACTGGGAGTACAACTCAATATTTTTGTATGCCTGTCTATGTAAGTTACATGGCCTAACACAGAGGTACTGTCGAAACATTTAGCAGAAACAGTCATTGGTCTTAAGGTTGAATGTCAAAAGTCGCCAGTTCTGAAATGAGAGACAATATCGGTGCAAGAAATATAAACAAGCTTCGCGCACGTAGTTAAGGTTGGTGTCTACAGGTTCCAGCTCATCGTTGATAGTAAACAAAAAATTGGATAACTAGAATTTCTAATTTCCCCAAACTATTTTATATTCATGAAAAAAGTAAAATGTATCAAATTATCAGTTATGAAATAAAATGAATTTAATGTATTTTGATCATAACAGTCCTTACTGTACAGAATCAAACTAATCATACAGTTATTCTTTTAAGAAGGACATCTTATATTATTATTTTCTATACTTTTAACAAAATACTACTGTTAGCAAAGGAAACACAATGTATGCGTACATGCATACATAGCTATAAGCACTTTCCTTTATTTCAGAAAAAAATCGTGTAGATTGAATACTTACTATGTTTCCGATTAGCTTAGATTAATTCAATTTAGTGCAATTAACGGACTTGTTCGTTTCATAGAATATTCCAACTCAATTCTGATCGATCCATATAAAATAATCACCCTTTGTCAGTTCACTTATAAGACTAAGTTTATCCACGAATAGCCTTCTTCATCTTTCAATTGTTCAAATTGTAGTTTATTTTCAAAAATGACCCCTATATTGGTACAAAAATTCTGATAAAGCCAAATCGACGAGAAAGAATCATCAAGATGTACCTTTTTTCACACTATATCATTAAAAAAGAGATTTTAGAGAGATTCTAAAGATTTTTATTTTGCTGGAATGTTCGTCATAATAATACGTCATAAAATCTGAACTCAGCATACCCTAATATTACGTAATAGTAATTTGGTGAAATTAGTTAACTATCTAATATAAAGCTGAAAAGATTGTATTTCGAGGTATAAATTAATTCTATTGCAGAAAAGATTAGAAATGAAAAATAAGTAAAAATTATATTACCTACGTGTTTATTTAATTTTTATTGCATCACATTGCACGTAAACATCATTCAATTTCAATTAACAACTAAACTACAAGAAAATGCGATTTGTGGAGAACAATATGGAATTTTGATAATAATGATTAATGGAAAATATTATGGATAATTCAACGATCGTAAAAATTTGGCGAAACAGAATATAGAAGCAATCAAAATATTAAATGTACATGTATTTATTATAATCAATACCCAAACGTTTGATATTTAACAATTAATGAATTAGCCATACTAAAAATGACAACTAAGATAAATAACTATTTTCACTTGCTGGTGTATTTTAATGTGACTGATGTGTAACTCTGAAGAACTAACACATAATTCAAATGATGTAAATATATACTATTTGTTTCTCTACATTCATCAGTGTGCAGATGGTTGATATTTGATAATTATTAATGTTATACGCAAAGTGGAAATTCAGAAATGCTATTAATTTTAAAAAGCAGAAAAAGCATTGAATGGAGAGTTGCCGAGGTTTAAACAACAATTGGCTTATATAAGCGATAACAGTATATACCTTTTGCGTGTATGATATTTTATTTTTTATGTCATGCATGATGCAATAATATTATTTGCACTCATATGTATCCTACAATTCCTCCCAAAAAATTTTTTTCTGAATTTGTATACGTAAATCATCTTATTTATATTATCATAGAATTCATTAATTCGTAAAAAAGATAGTCAGTATTAAATATAATTTTTATCTAATTATTTAAATAATTTTCATTAACTTTATCATGTTCTTCCATGCACGAAAACTTCTCCTTTAAGAGGTAAGAGGTAAGCCTATCTTGACCCATTTTGCATATGTAAATATATTATGTAGCGTAATACTCTACATTTTACGTACTAACGTTTTAATTGTTCTTCTTTAAATAACTTAGAATATTTTGTTTTATATTATATTTATATATACTATATTTAGATTTAGTTATATATATATATATGTATGTACATATAAATATTTTCAAATATAAGATATACACATAGTGGCGCTTGAAAAAAGAGCCTAGGCCTGTATAAAGTAAAAGCAGAATGATTTAAACGGAATAATAAATAATCTTATATACGGTTCCATTATTGCTGCTCTTTTCTTTACCAAGTACAGCATTTTGTACAATGCGAACGGAAACGCTTGACTCGACTAATCCGAAGAATTTCTGACAGAAGACTACCGGTTATTGCATTAGTAGGCTATTTTTTCATCTGCCATAGAATATTATCGGTATATTTCGATAGTATATTCGGTATTATCGGTATACGTGAAGTGTACGTGTGTGATATACCCTACCGCAGCCTCAGAAAATGGACATTAAATAGTAATAACTATTATATATTGCTGCAATCTTGCGATTATAAATATAACAAAAAACGGGTAAATAATGTACAAAATGTCCAAAAAGCATTGATATAATAAAGAACGGAAAAATATGTACATCTTTTAAAAAGTTGAAGAGACGCAACGAATGCTAAGTTCTGCATGAGCAGTGATAGAGAAACGTTTTATACAGCTCTACAACCGCATTTTTATTTTATTTTCATAAAATATTATATCAAATCAATAAATGATTGCACTCCGTATGTCTATTTTATATTATACATATGATGCCAACTTTGAAAGTGACAAAATGAATAATATACTTGCCGCACCATCAAAGGCTGTTTTTAATTACTGTTTCATTTTTACGTAATTATCATAAAAATACGTAACATATTATGTCAGATATGTAATGGTTGTCGATAAACTTCTTATAAAAATTTGCACAACTTGAATAGTTATTGGTATTTGCAATCCAATCTATCAATAACAAAAATTAAATTCTAATCATCCATTATATAAATTGTGTTAATGAAATTAAATGACTACATAACACATAAATTTTTATTCTTTACTCATCAAGTTCAATTTTGTTCGGGAAATAATAGATAATTCTGTAGACTCGTTGCTAAAAATAAACGATGCTATAACGTAATCTGCTGTACTTTTATATGGACCATTGCAGAGACAATTATTTCTTAAACAATAGTCCGATTCGAGAAATGTTTCAAATGAAACTTAAGTAACGTAAATCATAAATTTTATGTAAAACATAATAGTAAGTTAAACATAAGTTTTTTTTATTTGGAATATATTTTGCAACGCGCTATAGTTTCGATAATAATTGTGTATACAATTTAAAATCGGTAATTCTGTTTATACATATATTAAAAGACTTTATTTTAAAAAAGCTAAACAAATATAAAATATATGTATAGAAATAAATGTTTCCTGCATCTTGACTCATACAGATAACGATCATAAAAGTAAAGATCGAGTAAGTAGTACTTAATCTGTTGAGTAGTATAAATTACTATAAACGTTCAAATTTCTTTAGCATATATTATAACGAATTAATACAACAGTCATTCCAAAGATATCTATAATAATCTTAAAAGAATTCATTGAAATATTATTTGTCGCGCATCACAAAATTATGTAAGTTAATACGAGAGCAGTATCTGAATAACAGTTTACGCATTTCTTTACCAAAGCCGTACAATTACAGTTCAACTGTAACTATAATTAAAATCTATTTTTAATAGGTTTATTTTTTATTTTAAACCGAATATATCGCCGAGAACAACATATTTACGCAAGCACATTATTTTATGCGTCCAAGGCTACCAAATAGAGAAAATATTCGTAATTAAAATAAATTTTACCTAATGTATAACATACCTTGCAACTGACCTTAAACTAATCCAATGTATAAAAATAATAAAGCTTTATATTTCCAACTTTAATTTATTTCATTTTAACTCTCTACTACTGTTCGAGTACGATTTAGTTGTAGATATAATTAAAATTTTTTTCATTATATGCACTTTTTATTTCAAAGTGGCCAATGCGGCCCAAGCACAAAAATTTATAAATATGCTATATGCGTATTCTATCATTTGTTTAATACGATTTCAAAAAAGGTAACGTAATCAAAGTTTATTATAAATCAAATATTAAATACTGTTCTATTCTTTTTATGTCAAGACAATTTAATATATAAACTTGTAAAAAGAAAGTGTACAAATATTTGGCAGAAAACGATTGCTATTACGGTACATATTCCCGCCCCGGAAAGAGTTAAAGAACGAGGACAAAACTACGTTATGGACGCGGAGGTTCTATTCAAAATGTAAACCTGGAATATATCGCAGTAAAGCAGACCCTGCACATACAACATGTACGAACGACAAAACGGTAACAAACTCCCCTGAAGTACCGAAGTGAACTTGTGCCAGCTTTTCTCCGATGCTATTGACAGCGTTCTTAAAGTTTCGTTAATGATAGTTACACATAAAACAGCTTTTCTCGTCGTTAATCGAGTTTCTCCCAGCTATATTACATAAGGTTTAAAAAAAAAATATATGTAAATAACTGTCACAAAAACAGGACTGCAGTTATCTTTAAAAAATGTCGATTTGCTAATGAAATTATTTCTGCCCAATTAGAAATGATATCTTAGAAGAATGTCGATTAACACAAGATACAAAAGTTGATATAGACTTTAGCAATTTGATTTCTCTAAGCCATCCTTTAACACAATATTCTTTCTTTCGCGTATACAATAAAATATCTTGTTTTAAAATAAGCTTCAAGTAAGCAAGTTTATACCTCTTATACACGCTATACGTGTAAAATAACATGAATATATTAGGTTTTGATAGTTTGTATCGAACAAAGTCTTACCTTTCTCATATTATGATTTTTGTTTCGTAGGTAGTGAGACTACGAGAATTTTTCTCCAAGTAACGAAAGAGGCAGCATTATGTATAAATATAACCAATCAATTGCAAACGATTGCGAAGTATTAAGAAATCGCTTGATTCCAAGAGCTATAAAATAATATTACCTATAGAGTCTGTATGTGTATTTATTATTCCTGAAAAAAGCTGCATACGAAGACTAGCTATGAATATATTATTTCTGTTTTTTATCACGAATCAATAAATTATTGCACACATAAGACACTTATCGGTGTACTTCTTACTATATGATAAGTACACATATAGATGTAAAAGTAAAATAAGTATCAGTAAAAGGTGATCGACGGCTTTTACTTTTTACATTTCTGAAAAATTTTATATTAGCGGGTTGCTATTTAAACAATAAAAAACACTCTCTACACTGTGTAGTGCATGATTATTATATATATACATTGAATATACTTATGATATAAAGTGCGATTTATATAATAATCCACAGAGGTATCGATACTGCAAATAATAAATTTGCTATATCCATAATACTAGTGTTCTAATTTTTACAAATGTAATAT
>JBCFXI010000890.1:9925-96665 GCA_038496175.1 Ampulex compressa
TTTTGAATCAATTCAATCTTTGTTACAATCTAGGGATTTATGACTATTAAATCCAAAATGTTGAAGAAAACGTTAAGACCGACAAGACCCTACTTTCACATTGTATTTGCATGCTATGTGTTCGACTATATCTACTACAAATCTGGTATTGTAGAATTGTAATTGTTTCCGGGATACATTTGTAATTTTTCTCAAATTTCGCAAATGTATGTTTTCTACTTAGTAACAATACTTTTACTTTTGATCAATCGCCATTTTTATATCACTAGTTCACATTGATATGTTACAGAAATATTCATATCGGTTTCGTATTGAAAATCTGAAAAAACACATGTTTCTATCATAAAATACGGTTCCAAAATTTCTGGTTTTCTATTTCAAAGCTGTTCAATCTCTTTACTTCCAAATTCAGGATTCTCCATTTCATCCTCTTTTGGCTGAGTTTGTACTAAAGCAATCTTCATTGGTGCTGACCATTCATTTTAGTATATCATGATTTCTTGTTGGTTTACTCATGGTGGTTAAAGAAGGGAAATTCACGGGAATAAAGTATTAAAACTACTTAGTGCTTCCCCTAATTTTATAATATTATTAATCAGAAGATGAATTTTAAGAAAAAAGAAAACAAGAAAATATTCATCACTTAAGAAACAACAAAAACGCTCGGCATGCTATGTTAAATAACAGATGCGAACAGCTTTCAGAACAATGTTGAATGTATCTACATACTATTAACACAAGTTTCCGGAGTAAAGCACAGCTTGTTTGAATATATATCTTGATGAAATAATAACTGATTTTCACGCGTTACTCCATATGGAAATGTAGAGAAAGAAAGTAGCAATAATATATTGGAATATTTTCAGTTGTGAATTTATTACCGTATTGCTTCGTGTAAAACGTAACTTTATTTGAGATTATTTTAAAATAAGCTTTTAGAAATAGAATTCAAGGATCAAAAAAATATCCGTATTGGAATAGTTTCAGGTTTCTGTTTCGATCCTAATATAAATAATTAATTCGAGTAGCGTCGGTCATTTTGAAACCACAATTCGTGTATATGGATATTGTAAGACAAGGCATTAAGGCCCTTATTGAACGGTTCTCGCAAGTCTTCGGCTGCCTCGATTCCACGAATACATACGCAACACGCGCAGAAGCGGCTTTCGGCGGCGAAAAAGTGGGCGGAGCAGTCGAGCGACGATCGTGCTGCGGAATAACCAATCACGAACCCGCATTCGACTACGCTACTGAGTGCCCGCCCCTCTCACTCGACCAACTCGACAGTTCTCCTCTTCTTGCTTCTGCGTCTCTGCATCACTGCGCAGGCGCGCTGTTGGAATACGGCAGTTAATTTGAGATCGGCCGTGTCGCGGTGGCCCAACCAGCACTGCTAGTGTGGCATCATGCGAACTTTCACCTCTCTTGCTTCCGCACTCCTTAAAGCCTTAATCCTTTACACTCGAAATGTCAGTTGTTTAGGCATGGTCAATATTCACATTGGCAATCTGGAAATTTAGCAGTGTCATCATAATTAAGATTTATATCGGCAATCGCGGAGTTTAGTGATACTAGACGCGAATGCTTAATACATTCATGTCATCGTACAAAACGAAGCAATGCTGTAAATAATGTTTTCAAGAGTACTTGCTCGTCGATGAAAGTATGATAACCTCGGTGATTTAGGGCATTTGCACGAATGAACGCAATTTAATAAGGAATTGAATTAAAAACTGATGGATTTTATTTAATACGGTTGTAAATTCATTTCGTTCTAAATAACATTTAAACTACAAATATTGAATTTAATATTAGCTTTAGTAGGTATAATACTTTAGAAGAACAATATGGCTATTTGATCAATTTTATGAAAGTTTTCGCGAGATGCGGGTCAACTTTTTGTGACGCAAAGTAACTTTCAAATAAAGTTTCAGATCGACTAATGTTTCACCTGGGATATACAGATCATTTTAAATTATATATCTACGATTGTCAAATGGATTACTACTATTCCTAGCCACTTTCTTCTTCCGTTTTAAAATGAAGGTATTACACAAGATTGCTGTGATTACAGAAGATTATAGATTAAAGTATAATCAAAGTGCTAAAATCTAGAACAAAAATATGGGTCGTACAGAAGGGCTCTTCTGCGACCGACATAAATCAAAATTGCATACTCATTATAGTCAAGCCTATTGCTGATTTAAATTGGGCCTCGACACTTAGTGAGAGCTTAAAATCTCATAAAATTGAGATTATAGATGATTGAACTATTGGTTATTACGATTGAAGGAGTTCGAAATCATACACTGTATTTGACCGAATTCTTTGTTACGTTAACTATGCTTAAAACACTTTGGTAGATACAGCATTGAAATAACGATTGTATGCAGCCTATACAATTCGATTACCGCAGTACAGAAATGCAGTTTACTATACGTAATCTTTATGGTAATTGGCTGAGCATACATATTGGCATGTACCCATCGTGTGCGTTCATAATATTCTAATTGTGCCAGCAGAGTAAGCAGTAAATGTTCGTAAAACGTACATATGTTGTGAATTAATTACTTCTGAAGAATTAGCATTTAACATTCAATCTATATGACCGATCATAATAACCTGTCAATCCTTCGTTTGAAAAATTGTAAAAAATTGACGCGGAGTATTTGCTGAGATCTTCTATGAGTTTGTTGCAACGTATGGATCAAGACATTGATCTATTGATATTTTTCTTTCGTACTTTTTTTTTTTAATGATATATTTAGTACACGTAAATATGTCTGGAATATACCTAGTAAGTTAATTATTAAGCAATTGGACGTATAGTTTCTTGTTGGTAAGTTATCTGTTTTCAATAACACCAACATGTACTGCCGAGATTGTTCTCACAGAACTTGAAGGTACTCGAACTACGAACAATCTGTAATCCATGTATTTCAAAGATATAGCAAGTAGGATCACTTTCACAAGGAATTACAAACCGTTCAAATATTTAAATGCAATTGAATTTTGTTTTAATGTTGCATTTACACGGCATTAAACTTGTAATTTATTTTATTAATTATTTAAGCGAAATATAACAGAACTTTGCATAAAAGCAGACATCCGACTTCTTCTATGTAATATAGTTACTTTTTTGTACGATAGCATAATGATAAGTGTGATTTGCCATGCCCATTAATACCAAGCTAGCGGAAACGCTATCATGGTACATTATAATAAAGAAAATTCACTGATACCATTTCCTTGAAATGAATATATATATATATATATATATATATATATATATATTGAGAATATAGAAACTCTATTAAAGATTTTCGGATATAGAATATTAATGTAACAAATTCAAATAAATTAAAGTATTGAATGGACCACACTCTACTACAAACTGCGTAAAGTTATTGAACTCGATGATGATGAGAAATAAATCAAGAAACTTTCTTTTAATGTCTTTTTATTATATACTAAAAAAAAAGCTACTAACCCATATGTTGCGTTTATGCAATTTTAGGTTGCAGCAGGCTAAATGCTTCTTTTAAAGAGCCTTAGCAAAAACCTTTGCCCAAATATAAAACTTATCATTGAAGTGATCAAATTGATAGAAAAGTATATATTTTGCTTACACTAATTTTTTTCATCACATTAGCAGGTTATATTCAATATCGTATTTTAAATTCAATCGGCACCGACTGCAGGGCCATTTATTTAAGATCCACTGTTTAAGGTGGTTTCCGAACCACCCGAGTTACAGTATGCATATCATATAGAAAAACCAAAGGTGATGGTCAAGATTCAAACCCGGTTCTCCCGTGTAAAAGTCCGAGCTTCTATACACTACATCAGTGATCGACAAACTCATTAGTCCAAAGAGCCAAATGTCAGCATTAGAGCAATATTTTTTTTTTGAGAGCCAAATTTATTAGAAATCGGTTTTAGAAAAACTAGAAACAAATAATATATGATAGATAGAATTAGACACGCTCCATGTACTGGATTGCTCTTTTCCTTCACTATAATGTCAAATTTGTAAACTCATAACGTTTGGAAAGATGATTCCTGTGGAGGGCCTTGCGCCGTTTTATTTCTCCAGAGTCACATAACAAAGTGACAGAGGGGTACCAGGGACCCGTTTCATAAAACTTACGGTGCCTGTATTACAAGTTTTTTTTCAAGTATCGTGTATAAATTTTAGATAAAGCACCTATAATACAGGAACCGTAAGTTTTATGAAACGCGCCCATGGTTTTTTAAATATCGCGTTATTGTTATTGACAATCAAAAAGTGTACGCAATGTACCAACTTTGAGTAATCGGCTTTTTGACTTTAAGCACTGAATAAAAAAAAAAATTAGATACTTGTCACAATTAATAACAATCTTGTTTATTGATAAAAAGTATTTTTCATTTTTAAAATATTACATGTCACATAGTTATTCATGGTAGAGCCAAATTCGATTGGCCGAAGAGCCGCATGAGACTCGCGAGTCGCATTTTCCGACCCCTGCACTATACCACCGTTCTGATATTGAATATTACATAATATTGCACTGCGCGTAGTCAAAATTTCTTTGCAGTAAAAAAAAAACAACAAACAATTAACCTTAGATATGCCTTAAATACAACCTACAAGTAAATATGCTCAATCTGATCAATTGCTATTCCAATTCTGACACTATACTTATATGTGAAACATATATATTTCAATTTTTATTAAATTTAATTCCAAAGAAGGAAAAGTAATGTAAGAAAATTCAAATATTAAAAAGTTAAATATTGTGTTTGAATGTGTGCCACTTTACGTGTCAATATAATATAATCTAATCTTATTCTCTTTAACTTTCTGAACCAAACGACAAAGACATAATATCACACATACATATTTAAAACACACGCGCGCGCGCGTTCACAAAGAACCATTAAGATATTGTGTTATACATGGAATCGAATACATTTATATTCATAAAGTTACAAGGAATAAAACTCTAGTTAATAAACATATGCGAGTCACATTTTTTGTCCTTTTGTATTTTTGAATTAAAAATGTATATGAGCATGTGTCCTATTTGACCTTGTTTTGATTTATAGTAAATTTGGATATTGACAAACTTTATTTACATATCACAACAAGAGATATTCAAGGTAACCTTTTGATATCTGTATACAAGTCTGCAGGCGACTCACAAACAATTGTTTCAAGCTCTGCATATCCCAAGCCATTGTTCGGATTTGCTGAAGGTCTACAACTAGTATTATAACACCATGTTTTTAAAATCACCTTAAGCACTTCACGCTCGAGTTCTTTTTTCACAAAAATTGAATTAAAAACACTAGGTTCTTTTCATTTTCTATTTAAAAAGTTTACATAATTTAAAAATGATTTGGTTAAAAAAACTTGAATATAAAACATAGAAGCATCACTTGGGGCTGACGGTCCCGTTGAAGGTTTTTCCGCGTTTTATTTAATTTTTACTAAGTGTTCGATTATAGTTTAATGGTTATTTAACCAGCTCGTCAGCTGGTCACCATTTGATCGAGTTTTCTATACAGTAATAGAATGTCTGTTGACTGCTTACTCAGGCATTCCTTACCATTAATTCCTAATACAGTAACAGAATATATAAGTAAAAAACATTATTTTATAATTTTCTGCAATTTAAAACAAAAGAAACGATTCGCACAAATCCCATGAGCATCGACTAGCAGGCGCGCTGGTTTAACAAATCGAAACGCGCGAACAGTGCAATCGTTGAAGGGCATGATGTGGTTAAACGATGAATCCTAGGCTTCATGTCTGTATCTGATACTGATACTAAAATGAAAAGAGATAAATGCTTTTCCACAGTTATGGACGCAGGTAAGGTCAAAACTGATTATGATCTCTCGTTTCAGAAGGTAGGAGCTCCCATTGCGTTGGATGCGGAGGCCGAATACACGACCAATGGATCCTGAGAGTGGCACCTAATCTGGAATGGCACGCGGCATGCTTAAAATGCGCCGAGTGCCAACAGTTTTTAGACGAGAGCTGCACCTGCTTCGTGCGCGATGGAAAGACTTACTGCAAGCGCGATTACGTCAGGTGAGTTGCACAGAATGTCTCGTGCGAACGGGAATAGCTGTAAGAATAGCGCGTTACACGATCGATTAAGCTGCACGCCTAATTCCTATCTTGATACTCGCGGTACAGGTTATTTTTCCTTCAGATTATGTAATCCGGTATATCTTTAACCCTTTCGCTTCAGCAGTCCAGTCCGCCTAAGTACCGTCACTGAACGGAAGCACGCGCCAGAAATGTGCACGGTGTTCGCGGTTTTTGTACATGCATTTTTCTAAGCCTTAAATAACGACTGTGCGCAATAAAAATCGTTACTCTGTTATAACAAGTATAATTTACATTTTTAATATGAAAAGCTTTACGATTTATTATTAAAAGATACGAAATTATATTGGTTATTCTAAACACATTAGACGAATTATAGTTCACGTGTTCTTAAATATTTATGTATTTATAAGACTTTACGATTAAATGTTTAATATGATTAATAATGTAACGCAAATTAGTTAATATATTAATATGTAGAGACTAGTAATATAATTTTGTATGATATATTCTAAAACAAGGATCTATACATAAGCCAACAGTACAATTTTTACACTCGTATCGTGATTTGAATCTTTCATCATTTTCACTACAAATTACACATCTTTGGCTTTGGTTTTTACCTTTTGGTGCATACAATGAGGGAAAAGGAAAGAATTTATCGTGGACTGTAAATGGCACTTGTATACACATCATATGGATGCCGGATATGTCCGGCGTTCGTACTTACAGGACGTCGCGTTGATGCAGGATGTATCAGGCGCTTGAAGCGAAAAGGTTAAAGAACTTAAATATTATCAGACGCAGTTATTTCATTAATAAAGCATCAGGCATTCGTTATATGTAATTACATAATTACTAGCATCTAATATTTATGAAACTTATGTATTAAGTAGCATTCACGGTTTGACTGAGCGTTCGAAGATGTACAAATTGTAAATATGGTATAATTTGTACATACGTGTAAGATGCAATTAGCTTTGCTTTGAAAGATGTCTAATAAATAATTAGAAACGATGAATAAGGAATATTTATTATCCTCAAGTGAATAATAAATTAATTATATTTTTTTTAGTAGACCACTTCCTAACATCATATGCTCGAAGATTTCTGACCTTCTAACACAATGTTATAATTCAATTAATTTATTATTTCCCTAATTTATTTATCGGGTCATCCAATAGTAACCAAAAGGAATTAATTTCCACACGCAAATGTCCATTTTTGTCGATTGAACTCTAATTCCAAAAGACCGGATGGAGAATTGCCTACAGCATGCGGAAAGCTGCTCGATATTGACCATATATTGTGTTATAATAACGTTTTTATTGTTATTTCTGAATAAATAGATGTCGAAGAATATTATCGTCTTAATAAAGTTAAAAAAGATTTCATAGTGTCGCGTGTAGCCCGATCAGCTCTTCAACCTCCCTGATACGACTTGTTGATGTTTTATCCAGTCTGCTTACCACGTCTCTGATACGACTAATTCATGTTTGGTCCGGTCGACATACGACACCTCTAACACGACTTGTTCATGTTAGGCCCGTGGCGTAGGGAAGAGTTGCCTAATGCGCACTGGTCACCTAAATTGTACCGACTCATTTTTTTGGTAGTCGATTAACGTTTACGACTTTTAATACTAAACATATAAAGGGTGTATGAAATCGGTAATATAAAGCATAGCTTGTATTATCTCGATTGATTTCGCGTCAACTTATAGAAGCTGAAAGATTTCAAGTAAGTTTGACGTAAATATCGGCGAATTATTTTAAGACAAATTTTAATGAAATACTATAATTGATTAATACATTTTGTGGTTTCTTTAAAATATATTTAATATACCATCTTTGTAGTAAGTCCGTAATATAATTTATATAATTTTTGAGTTAGATGAATAATATTTTTTCGATTTGCTTAGTTTCCTAAACCCTGTCGCAATTGAAACTCTTAAAGCGTAAATACAATTTAAGAAATCACGCTGAAATTTTATCAAAGTCTTAATTCGCTGACATTTAAACTTACTACATTTTCTTTTTGAATTTTTTAAGCATGGGAAAGGGAAAATATGGTCTTTGGACGTAAGAACGTTGAAAGAAGACAAAATATACTATGATTCAAAATGTTTGTAATATTTTTTACTTTTAATGTTTTATACGAGTTTATTATTTGAATTTGTTGTATTCCATATTTTTTATACTTATTATTTACTTTCTTTTATACTTTATTTATATACTTTCAAAATAAAATTTATTACCAAATAACGTAGATACTATTTTGGTAAGACAGCGGTATGATTAGGATATAGGTGTCCTAAATCGTACTTTTTCAACGTTTTCTAAAATTACTCAAATCGCTCTTTTAATTTTATTTTGTACGTAGAATGTTTATTTAGAGGGTTTTTTGCAAAGATAAAAGTATCATTGCAAACAATAATTTTAGTATTATAAAAATGTGTATTGTTTAAAGTATATAATATAAATCCATTAGGTAGTACGATTTTGGCAACTCTTTCCTACCACGTATCCGATACGACATTGTGGGCTGAGGGATTAAACTGTCATATTATATAAAGCACGTCTTTGCCGAAAAATACTTAAAAATTGTTGTGGATGTATCTTGTTACTTTTCCCTTTAACGCGAACCGTATAATTGCTATTAAAAATATCACTTGTATAATCAAGATTCTCTAATTCAATATCGCCTTTCACGCCGATTAATTCACCTACTTACATCTTCTCGCATAACACATTATATTTCGTTGAAAATTTTCTAACGGTCACCGTCTTCATGATTACAAAGAAGCTGAAATATACGTATAAAACGATATAGAAACATTGCCAATAATATGTTAAAAGACACACAGAAAACAGATACAGGCAAAAATCAAAAAGAACTACTCGAAAAATAAGATCTACAAAAAGAAAAATATTAGATGGGTGTAATGCTAAAATGAAACATTACACACCTACAAGTCTTGTCCTTTGACGCTAATATTATTGAACCGATTGAAATGATCGGACAATTATTTTTTAGGAAAAGTATACGATCTTTTAGAAAAAGTGCACTTTGTGACTGTTTACTTTGTAAAATTTTCCATGACTTTATTGCAGCATGTAGATCGTTATGTTGATGTATCGATATTTCTTTTTTGTCCCCCTTTTCTAAACATATATACATGTACATCTAACTATGTCCGGGAAATCGCTAGTATTTTTAGCGTTAAATGATAACACGAGTGGTGCTCGATACATATCTGGGGCAAGGTTTAAATTTCCATCTTGGTGTTAACTCATTTGCGTTATATCTAAATACATTCACAGTTGTCTAAGCAATCATGTTAAATTATTTGCGTATACATTATTTATGTTAACACATTTATTTACACGCAGTACTTTTTATTGTAATGTATGTTATAACCTATTACAATGAATTATATCCGAATATCCTTAGCATGATTGCTTCTAAACAAAAAGCAATACCATTTGGGTTAAGAATGAGTTAAGAATTGACTGCTGAGAGCTGGTCTCGAACGTACAATGAGGCTATGATTATGACAGAAACATATGTGCACGCACCGTAGTTATGATAATGAAAAAGCTGTTGACAGGATTTACAAGACGCGTTTTAATATTTCACTCATTTCTGATTCAAATCTATTTCCTAGCGTAAATCTGTATACCTAATATAATGTAATATTTTTACAATCTATCAAAAAGCATATTTAATATCAGAGTCATCGAGACAGTTCGCACTATACGAAAAATTATAGTAAAAATTGACGCGTATAAATCAATAATTACAGTAGTTAACCTAACAGATCGGTTGATGAATAAAAAAATGTTTCAAAAACAGTTTTCTTATTCGGTCCATTTTTCAAAAATCTGCTACTTAAACAGACCGTAGAAAGCTAGAAACGGATATTAAAGTAGGTATATTGGTTATATATAGACTTTAATCATTAAATTATTAATTACTTTTCTTGATATAAAGATTACGTTTAATTAATCGTTTCACGCTGTTGAAATAAATGACATAATTAAAATCATTACCAATAACATTCAATAATTAAATTATAGAAAATGAAAATTATGTGGCGACCGCATTAGCAAACGTAATTGAGATTTTGATATGTACTGATGTGCTAGAGTTCTTAGAACTTCTTCAAAGTTTATTTTAAGTAAATACTTATTTGGTAGTAGTATCCTCACTGCAAAGCGAAACACAAAACTAGTTGATAATGTATAAGATCGTTAATTAAATTCTGTGGTTTGCTCGTATGTGACGTGTGAATGCAGTTAATTCATACATTAAGTTGATTCTTTTTATATTTTAAATACCGATCATTCTGCTATGATTAATATGTTTATTATAAAAAGCTGAAATTTGTTGACGTAGCCAATTACACACTCAAATCCATTATCGCTTCAAACCACACCTGGTGAAAATCGGAAAACCGTTTGACAGTTACCCACTAATATTTTCTTACATGATCATAGCTAAAGTAAATGGTGGGGAGTACGGCTATTCTTCTTAAGAGAACGTGCTTATTAAATGTTCATTATCAATTAACTTGTATTATCGCAGAATGAAATATTACCAAGCAAGGAATTAACACCGCTTTTCCAGTAAACTTATTAATCCGTTAATCACGTTACATACATATATAAGACGCATCCTTCAAATGCTTTATTGCTATAATTCAATTTTGTCGAACAAAACTATTCAACTAGTTTTTGACTTTTTTGTAGCATCTTGAAAGCATCAGGTGATATAGATAATTGTTAAAAGGATTGAGGTTAGATAGATCTTAGGCCAGGTATTCACGGTGATAGATCTTGAATAATAAAAAATGTGGAAATCAAGGAACGCGGTTATCCGGCACGGGCCCACAATTCTCGAGGCAGCAATACCTAAAAGCATTCATAGCATTAAACCTTAACGCCACTAATGCGTTCCCACTAGGTATTCTTCTGAGACCAAAAACCCAAGATAACGTCTCTTTTTCAACGTGATATTTATATCTTGTGATATTACATCATTTAAATTTTTATAATACAGTTATGTCTTAACACATTTTGATTCGCATTTTTATTATTAAAAAACGATTAAATAACAACACTACGCAATGTCGTCAGAAGCACAAATTTTTTCCATTCTGTGATAATATATCATTTTCTCTGGATACATTATTATTATTAATACATTATTGCTTTTGAGGTGAAATTAATTAAGTATGGTATTTTCAATTCGGGCGTCGATGTTAGCGCTGCGTAACAGTCCAAGAAAACTGCAACCAGAATTGATGTCAAATATTCACTACCGAATATATATTTCTTCTTATCATAGAATTGCAGAAATTCGATAAAAGTTCCACATTGCTCTTACTACCAGATATAAGTCATTTACACAAAAATACTTGTACGCTCTCAAATGCATTTTGCTTATAAACAAAAAATTGCACCTTTTATTCACAAGGACTTAACAACTTTACTACCACCGTTCATCCAGATAAATCTTTATCAAAGATTACGCTGCATTTTTGACACTTCTGTTCGATATAATTGGCGTTTCTGATTATAAGTATATTGAACACGTCACTGCCAATAACTTAACATTCTAAAAGTTGTCAGATATGCCTAACTTTAATCTATCTTTCAGCACGTGGAATGTGCGTTTATAACAGCACGTTATTATCCATCCGTTTTCTACGGTACTTCGTATTTCTATTAATCACGTAGATTTCTGTACCTCAACACGAAAAACGAGGATCGAAGAAATTCGCAGACAATCACGTTATGAATCGTATAAATAAATGCCAAAAATGATACAAAAAAGCTAGTCGAATCGCAGCCTAAGGGTTAATAATCGAGGAACTACACGACGATTCCTCGCGCGTTAACCTCGAAGTGATGGGGCAGGTAAGAAGTATCGTCTCGATGAGGCTCTGCGAGTTCCTTAGAAAGATAGAGCTCGGGCACTTGAGAGCGTTCGCAGCTCAATATGGTAATTAATGCAAAACTGTCCCTCTTGTCAGTGAGCCGCAACATTCTCCGGCAACACGCGATACGCTCTTCCCGATACGCATTTGCAAGCCGTCAGATTGGAAAAGGGGGAAGTTGGAAGGGTGGAGAAAAAAAATAAAGAAAGAAAGCGGGAACCGACAGGCCGTGAATGCTCGGTATTTTTATCCTGGGTATACGGAGTAACTCCTAACGTCGTTGCACCAACTGACGTCACTGTCAGCAGGCTTCGGTATAAAGTGGATCTATATGCTGTAATTGAAATACCCGCATTTTACGCACTCCCTACGAGTTGCATTAATTTTACGATAAGTAACAGCCAGTCCGTGTACTTTGCGAGGTTAAGAACATGGAATTATTGGAATAAAGTACATCTATATATTGCAATTGAAATCACGCATGGCTACTGTTCGCATCGATTTATCCATGTATGATGCTTTTAAAAAAATCACACTTTAAATCACTCTTGAACAGTGTACGAAGATATTAGCATTTTATTTCGTGGAAAATTCCTTTGTGTGAGATTCGTTATTATTAATATATTCAAGTGCAATGCTATCTCCCGGCTAAATAAAAAGTGAGTATTCGTTATTTGCTACATTTACGTTTCACGAAAATTGAGTAGCACGATTTCAATACATATAAGTAAAACAAAATAATTTGTCGTGTTCCGGTCTAGTTACTCCAGTGTCCAATTTTCTCTACGCCTTTTTTCTTGATATGAATTGATGTATTCATCACCTTATATTCCAGATTTTCTGTTTCATTTATTTCTAAATTTTAATAAACCTTAATTATTGAGCCACGCATCAAATCGACAAAAATTATTGATTGTTTTACACGCAATGTCGTTCTGACGATTGAAACTTTAACTCCATCGTAATGAAAGGAAGAAAATATTAAGTGTGAAAAGTGATTGCCCGCTGAGACCATATTCATGAGTTGTCTCAAATACGTCACGAGGAAGGAGGTTAGAAGTTCCTAATGTATACAAAAAGAAACAACGTAATGTCAATAAGCAAGGCTATTGCAATGATTAAGATCAATGTCACCAGGATTGGCTTTTACATGCACGCAGACACTAATGAAAATAACATTTTACTGGCACACAATTACAAGAATTCAATTAATTCTATCACCATATTAATTCTAATGTAGGTACGTCAAATTTTTCGATGCCGATAGCTCCGAGAAATATCTTCAGCGAGAAAATTTCTGTCGATGCGACGGCCAAACGATCGAAGGTACGAGGACGTAGAGACAAAACTTCGTCTCCGTCGGCTCTCGAAATTTGTGCAATATGTTCTAAAACAGAGCGCATGCATTTGAAGTCGATCTTTAAACTAGTTTTCTGAAAATTTATTGAAAAAAAGATATGTTCTGACTTTTTATATCCAATTATTTAAATCTACGCTTTGCTACTATCAGGAGTGTATTTCAAGCTCTTTGTTGAAAACTATTTACGAAATGCTATGAAATTGATACTTCCATTAAAGTCACTCGCCATGGACTAAAAAATGTATTATTGTACATATTTTATATAATGCCATAATAACAAATTATCTGTAATCGAAATGTAATTCTCCTGATTATAGAATAACGTATATTTTCAAAGCTTTGCTATTTAATTTTATAAATCATATTTACACGATCAATTAATTACAATTTAGGGAGTTTACCGGGGAAAATAATATATCTATCAAATCAAAGATTTATTTAATCGACAAATATTTTCTATTTTTACTATCGTGTAAATCAATATTGCTATAAATAAGCACAACTCAATATTGCTATAAATGCATTATTCAAAATATCATTTTTGAGCCCAAAATACGCTGTACTTTATTATTACTCACCAGTTTAATACCGTTCTTTTTCATTCATCACCGCACACATTAATTATATCCTCGCTGGAAGAGAATATTCGCATAATCATTCATGCAAATAAATCTTATTGTAGCTAGAAAACAACATTACGTAGCGGACTCTTAAAAAAATAATTAGTCGGACACATCGATGAAATCGTAAGGTCAGCGAGGAGTTCTGTTCGATATTATGCCGGTTAAAAACTCTAGACGGCAAAGCTTTTTCCCTGACATTTATCCGACGGCGAAGCATCGACATCTTTTCCAAACGACCTGGAACAAATATTTTTCTCTTTCGGGGACAGGCCGTTTATTTGCACTGATCCATCGGACGTGGAGATGGGTTCGGAACGAAGAAGACTGGCATATCCGGCCGACGGGGATTCGCCAGCGGGAGCGACACCAATGACGCGTGTTTGTTGCTGCTGTCGCATCGTCTCAAAATGCAAAACGACCAGATTAACTACGTTGTCCCCTTCTGGGTGTTCTCCGCGCCCGCATAAGCGGCCGCATTTTTTACACCGAACACTGAGTCCAGCGCAGTTTAGCGAAAAAACAGGATTAACCTGTTAATCGGGGAATTAACTTTTGTTCAACTCGTTTCACGATGGAGACTTTTTTTTCTTTGCAGTGATAAGTAATATAATCACACCTTAAGTAATAACGTATATCATTTTTAACTTATTAGTTTTACTTGTTTCGGTTAAATATTTTATAATATGTAACATATAAATCAAATATTTTCAATATACTAAAAATTAATTGAACGAATTTAAATAATTATTTCGCGGTATGATATTTTTTCGAGCAATGCGGCATACACGAAGCAACAGTAAAGTCGGGACACCAGAATCTCGATCCTTTCCTAGAACTTTTTGAATAACACGACTCGTATCTTCTAGTTACGTTTACTTTTGAAGTGTCGGATGATATGTAGGCCACAAAATGTTTCTCAATAAATCTGTACTCAAGTAATTCTGGTGTTAAAGAAGGAGATCTTGTACAAATATATAACGAATGCGATCAATCTCCATAGTTTGGGCTAACGATCTTAAATGTCGATGCCTATTAAATTAAAAAAAAAAAGGAATCTCCAAATTTTGGTTCGTAAAAAGGTTTTTCTGTTATTCCTTACAAAATTGATAAGAAAGTAAGTACTTTTATCTTTAGATTATCGGTGTCAACCCACGCGAGACATCTTGACCGCGTTTTTAAGGGAGGATTTTTCATGACGAAAAATGTCGTCACGAAATATTTCGTCATACCCAGTTAACAAGTTCCTACCACGACCGGTCAGTGATTTCTTTGAAAAATGGTACAACTTTGAGGCTCGGTCACTTCTGAAATTTTTTATATTACTGACATTTCTTTTTCGTCCCTTTTTTTGTAAGGATATATTTAGTCCACCTAAATATGTTGACAAAATAGCTGATAGGAATAGAGTTAAAGAATGAAAGTTTTGGTGCTACAGTGGATAAAGATTTAGATTCAGCGTCTATCACCTCTAGTGAATTTTCCATCTTTCGTATGTATACTATAGCTTTAATCATTCTAGTAAATAGTAAATTTGATTTAAAAGAAAAGAAAACAATTTAACAACTATTTTGTCTACGATGTAGAGATTCTCTAGCCGTTTCCGCGATTCCATTATATGTCAGTTAATCACTTTCGTATCGTAGATTGAATCGTTTAACTTAAAATTGTAGCGATTTTCACGTACTTGAAAATGCTGCTTATATATATATATAAAAAAGAGTGAACAAAGAGGAAATGTATTAAGTAGTCTTAAAAGTGTCTTTCGTTGTCTGCACGCACCTGCATTATCTGGTAATGTTTATATAAACAAGAAACCTAACTTGTCGAATGCTGTAGTCTTTATCTTTAGTTGTTCCCTAGCTGTATGCATAATTAAGTAAAATAATATGAAACAGAAGATATTGTGCATGTATAATCTCTTTACAAAACGAAAAAAACTTTTAGAACATTTTAATATATAGATTCATTTAGTTCTTTATATTCTTCTTTATATTGTTTTGCAAATTTTACAATTTTACAAAAATGTACCATTATAAATCTTGGAAACTTTTATAAGAAATAGTGGACCTGACATTCTATCACTTTGATAGTTACTTACTAAACAACGTACCATTAAAGTGAACAGATTGTTTTTCTAAACCATCAAGTTTGCAATAATACGTATATTTATTCGGTAGTATCTATAGTTATAAATTGGATATAAGAATGTTATACAATAAATAATAACCAAATTAAATAAGGATTTTTATATGATACCTTTTAGTAATTGATTAAGTTTATTATATATAAATTAGGGTGAATAATATTAGGAGTTTCGCGAATAAGTATTTTAACTTATTATTCCAATTTTATTTGGATTTCGGCATTAATAATATTTTAATCTGTAATTGGTATATGTTCATATCACTTTACGTTAAAATTTGTACATATCCGTTAAACTTCTTTTTTAAATACGTAATATTACAACTTGGCAGTTCATGTGTAATTGCATACCCCATTTTTGTACACCACATACAATTTCATAACGTTTAATTTTAATCTCCATTAATTTCATACATAAAATTTATTATCGTTAGTCTACGACACTTTGAAAGTATAAACTTTCCGATCGATCCGTTACTTATTATTCGCAATGTTTACATTTTACAATACTGCTCAAGAGATATATTTATACAAGGTATGCAACTAATTTTATTAATGATCAAGTAAACAGAGTGACGATGCACAAAATTTTAGTCATAAAATATTCGATTTGAGTAGCCGTTTGGCTAGGGGCGTATGCAAAATGAAAAATCCTTTTAATTACTCAGTTGCATTCTAGTCAAATACTCCAGTGCAGTATGGCTTCTGATTCTTGAAACGTACTATTATAATTATTATTATCACTTAATTATCGCTGCACAAGTTAACATGTGCTACATTGTCTCTCACGGTTGTAAAAGGGCACGTTAAAACTTCCTTGCGTTTCATTTAAAAATTTGTCTTACTATTTCTGAAACAGATATCCTTATTTTCTTTAACAATGTTATCAATATTTCATCCAATTAGACCAAATTAGGCTCCTATTTAGCGCTATTTAACACACATAAATTTAGCATTGTACGTATATACGTACATTCGAATTTATTTCGCAAGATTTATTTCCTTAAATTTATTAAATAGTGCATATGGGTGGATTTGAAGTAAATTAACTTTAATTTAACTTTATGATTTTTATTTTTATATGTTTCGTGAAGAAACTATGAAACTTTGCGAATAGTATTTCGGCTTATAAACAGGCAGTTACGTGCTTTCGTACTCAGAGCTCAGAGCGTCGCTATGTAAAACTCCAAATAGACGCTCGGACACTGTTCGATAATAATGCCATGTCTCACTTCCACAAAATTATAAAAAGCAACAAGAAAGAAATCTCATTGGATAGGTTTTTAATGCGACAGAAACCTGATAAACATTAAATACTCGATGCTTTTGTGAAAGGAGAATTCTCATCCAAATAAAAACACCTTGCTATCTTGTGAAATAAGTTGAAATAAAGTTTGCTTTTTTGTTTACTCTGTTTGTTTTATTATTTCTAATTAATTTTCAGTTAAAACCATGAATTTTCATTATTTTGTATTGGGTTTCCAGCATAAAGTAGGAAACAAAAAAAACGCTATTCCGTTGAAGCCTTAAATTGTACTGCATTGATTTTTATGGGAATAATTATTTTGGTTTACGAACAATTTTTATGGAATGAATTCAATTCGCAAACTAATGTTTTGCTGTATTTGATAAAGAACAAAATCATTAACCCTTTCGCTGCTATAGACGCATATATATATTTCGCCAAAAGTCACCGATGTAGGCTATAGAACGCATCGTTTTGATCGAAAAAAACTCAGTAGTCGAAAGGTTAATAACATTCTTGATGCCGAAATTAATTATGTTAAGTTAAATCGTAACGTCTTGAAAAAATTTAAAAAGTCGTATGTCACATTATGTTTCATGTATTTATATAAGTCAAACAACAATAAATTATACAAGAACTATCATAAACTGTAAGTAAGGAGGAAGACAATTTTTCCCACAGACACTGTCCGCGTCTGAAAAAAAATTGAACAATTAAACACCGTATTTTCATACAAGCAGTTAATGCTAATTAGTTATATAATCATCAATTTTTACTGCATCAAAGCTACGCAGCTTATGTAACGCAGTTGTCCTCAGACTTTTGAATACATAAGTGTACCTAATTTATCTCTCTATCACCTCCCTCCTATTTAACATACAGTACATATGTGTTACTCTACTTTTAAAGAGGATACACCAGTACTTGGAAGTGCCGCGCTAAAAATGCGCACATAGCACGTGTTCAGTTCTCTCTTGTACGAAGGTTTTCCTAAACGTTAAATAAAAACTGTGCTCGATAAGGCAATGTTCCTTCTAACAAGTGTTTTTAACAGCTTTAATATTAAAAGATACATCTAATTCTGTTTTATTATTAAAATCTTATTTATTTATATAAAATTAATTATATAAATAACATTTATACAAGATTATACACAGAATTATATATGATTTTCTATACAAAATTATACACAACATCATATACAAAAATATATACCGAACAATAGATATCATCATGTAGACGCCGAATACATCCGGCGCTCGTCCACACAGTTCATCAGATGCATGCCGGATATATCCGGCGCTTGAACCGAAAAGGTTAAATGCCATACGAGTACACAGTGTTAATACAAATGGATAGTGCTCGTACCCTTCTACTCGATGCAGAAGATAATACCTTAGTGGCTTATCGGTTATCGACCAATTTCGTGCATTCCAGATTGTTCGGGACCAAGTGCGACAAGTGCAGCCAGTGCTTCAGTAAAAACGACTTCGTCATGAGGGCCAAGAGCAAAATCTACCACATAGAATGCTTTCGTTGCTCTGCCTGCATGAGGCAGCTGGTGCCAGGTGACGAGTTCGCATTACGGCAGGACGGACTTTTTTGCCGGCACGATCACGATGTCCTGGAAGGTGGAAAACTCTGCTCTGGCGCCGGCGGCGTTCCTGGGAGCGAAAACAACAACAATGCCTCGCTTACCAATAATAATCACCATTTGCATCCTAATGACGGCTCGATGTCAGGTGAGGAGACTTCACATCCATTAGCTGTACGCCGATTTTATGCGGGTAAACGCATAAGCAAGTTCCTTTGAACTGCGACAATATAAACTTTATTACGCTTACGTTAGGCTCTGGTATCGCTATAATCGGATATTGGTAATATCGATGTCTTTACTCGCCAGATGAATATATCATATTTATTAGGAAGACATTTACTGTACTTAGTACAGGTTGTCTGATAATTCTTAGTGCAGACACAACGATGATTCTGAAGAGAAAACTTAATCGAAGATATGCAATAATTATTCTTTGTTTGAAGCTTTAAAGTATTTCCCAAAAATTGTGCTATGAGAAATGATGTAATATAGGCGTATTTTATCCAGTTCCTGATGAATAAATTTTACTGTATGCTTTCATGATTCAAGAATAATTGGGAAAACATCGTTATGCTACTTAGTACATTTGTAAATATTGCCTGTCTCATTATTTTTCCCGGCAGTCCTCATATTCTGTCACGCTCAAAATGCGCTCAAGGGAATTAGTCAGGGTTTTTCTCATATATAAAATATGGGTCCTTGCCGAAACGATGTTTATAGAACTTTGTAAAATTTATTGTGTATAGCATTGATGTACCATTAAATAATTAAAAGAAAAATGTTTTCTTGAAGTCTTCTAGAGATAAAGTTGCACAATAAAACGCTAGAAAACATCCACAGAAATTGAATCCAATAAAATTAAAGTATCCTTTCGTTCAATTCTTAAATTGAAAGAATTTCTATGTTATAAATATTCAAAATTATTTTGTGAAGTTGGCATTCGCTCCTTTTAACATATCCGAACTTTAAGAATGCTTACGAACGTAATGCACGATAAAATTTGTTAGAACAAAACTTGATCAATGTGCACGGGTAAGCGACAAATCATCGAACTAATTGTTCTCGAATATAAAACTTCAAATTAAAAAAGGTTATTGTATGATACATTCTTGATTTAATTTCTTGTCTTAAATCATTTCTTTCGAATATACCACACGCGCCTTCTAACGGACAGTCTGTACAAATTGATGTATGTGATACTAATTACGTTTATTGAACAGTTGCATAACTTCATATTCGATTTTCATAAATGCCGCAAACATTACTGCATGATGAATGTTGTTTTTGTTCGATTATATGGCACACGTTGAATAGGCAAACACTGCTTATCTCGTATAATCGGCAACGGGTTTGCTAAGTTGATAAAAAAAGTAATATTGTGAATGCCTAATAACACATCATAGTGGTCATAGCAAGCAAATCCGTACACTTATACTAATACTCCCTCTGATCTCCTGGAGTCAAAGTCCTGTCGACGAAACCAACATTCGCGTGTTGGAAATAATTTTGGCCATGGTTGTGTGGCTCAAATAATTAAAGAGCGTGATAAATAAATGAAATTAATATCAAGAAAATTTAAGAATTAAGGTGGAGAAGAGCCGTATATAAGAAAAGGACGTAGAAAAAAATCGGACAATTGAACCGGGATATCCAATGATGCGAGTTCTTTCCATACTTTTTTCTTATATAGGGTTCTTCTACACCTTAATTCCTAAATTTCCCTAATATTAATTCTATTTACTTATTACCACTGTAAGTAATCATTTGAGTCACACAATCGTGACAAAAATTATTTCCCACGCGCGAATGTCGGTTTCGTAGACAGAACTTTAACACTAAACCTACCAAAGCAATCAAAATCAGTCGTTCCTTAGAAAAATCGCAGTACCTTGCAAGAGGGCATTTTTCACGATTTTATCGCAGAGTTTGAATCATTCTATCGATTTATCGACATGTCTTCTGAATACCCTTTTTCTTTAAGGATGTAGGATATACTCGTACGTGGTATACATAAGTATATCAAAAAAATGACTGGTAAGTTTAGTGTTAACTCCGGGAGATCAGAAAGAGTATTAGTACAAGTGTATGGATTTATTCGCTATGACCGTTATCACTTGTTATTAGAAACTATCGAGCAAGTGAGGTTAGGAGTAAGACACTGATACGATTGTGAATGCCTATTCCGTGAATTAGACAGTTCACCGATATGGCGTAACGTATACAATGAATAGATGATACATATTTCAATGCATTTCATCCATTTAACACATAAGTCAATTTGTGCATTAAAGAAATTTTCCAAACGGAAAACAAAAAGGTACATTTGTGACACGTAATCCTATACGAATTTCGAAAAGGTGTGAGTATTGGGACTGCGCAAAAAAACTTTCAGAGCGCTTGTTCAAACTGCCCTTTTCCTCTTCGAGCAATTAAAAAATAATTTGATAGATATCAAAATGGTGAGTTCAACTTTGAATATCAATCCCACTCTGCATGGCCTTTCGACATTGATGACAACATTGTGTGTATCTTGGTGGAAGGGAACTCAAGGATTACGATTGAGGTGTTGGCTGAGAGGATGAACACGGATAATTCAATCGCGGTTCGCCATTTAAAACAGCTTGGGTATATTCCTAAGCTCGCTTTCTTTGACTGGAAGGAATAAACTGAACAGCATGAATATAACCATTATTCTCCTTGCACGTAATAAAAAAACAAACCTTTTCTGAATTGGATAGTAATAGACAACGAAAAATGACTTCTCTACCATAATGTTTAACGAAAAAGATCTCGAAAGGGGAAAATAAATGTGCAGAACCCATCGCAAAAGCTGGCCTGTGTCCGATAAAGATGCTGCTGTGTATTTGGTGAGATTGCAAGCGAATTATTTATTTCGAGGTACTCCGATGCGATGAAATGATCAGGGCGGAAAAGTATTGTAAGCAACTCACTGAAATTGCTACGAATATTCGAGAAAAAATTTGGTGAGATTGCAAGCGAATTATTTATTTCGAGGTACTCCGATGCGATGAAATGATCAGGGCGGAAAAGTATTGTAAGCAACTCACTGAAATTGCTACGAATATTCGAGAAAAATGTGCGTGTTTGAATGCAAAAATCTTAATTCTAAGAAAGTTCTAGAAAAATGCCTCACAAACCTTTTTCAATAAAACCTACGCATTTTTTTCGAAAATGCAATCGGCAAGTTTGTATATCGTTAGAAAACAATTATAAAAAAGTATGATGACAATGTAATCGGGTAATAACATCGTATAATTAAAAATTTACCGTATTAAATATTATTTGTAAATCGGGCACGAACTTATGCAGTTATTGGATATTTTCTAACGATTGGTGTTCTTATTCGTGTTATTACGCTCGATGTAATAATATAATATGGGGATTTTATAATTGTAATGTTTCAAATTGCAAGACGTACATTGCACTCGATATACGTTTATTTTTCAGATTACATCACAGCATTGATTGACATTTTATTATTCTCGTTTGTCATAGTCTTCTTTGTAGCCTTATAGACACATTCTCACAACTGCTGATTTATTTTGTTCCCCCGCGATATAATAAAAACATTAAAACTGTAAGAAGTTAAGTATTCAGTATGAGTGTGTTTCGACATAGATTGCTCTAATATTCTTTTGTTCAACTTTACAAATTGAATGATAAATACAAATACACACATTTGTTAAAGAATCTTACAGCCAATGCGGAATGCACGAAATGTCGCATGACAATCCAAACATTAGTTGCAAAGGTTTTAGAAGAATCTATAAAATATTCTGTCCTAGTATATGAAATATTTTTTTAAAAAAGGCGAACTATAAGAAGTGTTCGAATATAGTGAGAATTTTAATGGTCTGCAGAAAAATGTGGACATTAAGTAATGGGCATTTTTTGTTTTAATAATAATGAAACAAATGATATTCGACAAAATTCTTACATTCTGAATAATAAAACTTCTGTTTTTAATATATTTTTATGTATTTATCTTAAACGATTCATATTAATGGGGCGCGGAATTTGAAATGATGAATCTAATGCTGCGTGTAAGAAATTTTAGAACTTGAAAATTACACATTATTTATATAACAATCCAGAAATTATGGTTTATTTTACTGAAGAGATGTTAAAAGAGGAAAATAGAAAAATGTAGTTAAATAATAACCAATTCTTTTATATTCATAAGGTAGTCTTTTAAATTAATGTGATTAATGAATCGGAGAAAAAATATCTAACTCGGCAAATGCTTGATATGGGCATTGCTGTTGTCACGCAAATGTTGACGTTACCTAAAAATCTCGGAAAATTCTAACCAAATAGTCTGTATAGATGCCTAGTGCGATATCATATTTATTCGGTCTCCAAATATTTGGTTTTAACATATATACACATGAAACGAGATTGAAAATCATATTCATGGAACTGTAAAATTCATTAACAGTAAATTCTATATTGGTGAGTGAACTCATCGAATTACATTCATATCGCTAAGAAAAAATTACTACGAACGCAAAAACGTAAAAACTTTAACTCTTTCTAGGCCAATTATGCTATTTGGCCGTCATCCATATAATCTGCTTCTACTAATCAAAGTACATCTGTATCGTTTCTATTCAAAATTTAATTTTCTTAGTAAAAAATTATAATTTGAGCTGGACAAGATTAATTATAATCTTTTAGGTTAGAAAGATATCAGTTGATACATTCCTATCATTCCGCTTTGTTTGTCATTATCCAGATACGTATATGGAGATAAAGTTACTCCTGTTTTCGCAATTGAATAAAGATCTAGCAATAAGATTTGCTGGCAATAGATCCTGGAAAAAAATATTTAGGGTATCAAAAATGTATAAGGATTCAACTCTTCTTATCGTTCAGTTCTCTTCTTTTAAGTGAGTTGAAATGTATGATGATGATTTATACTTTATATTTCAATAAACTTCCTGTATCATTAGAAATACTAGTAATAGATTTACTTAAATTGAACACGCAGAGATGTAGAAAAATTTCGTATAAGATAATGAATTAATAAATTCAAATCCTGACAGACGAGAATCATCAGCAAATGAACGTGACTTACCTGAGGATTACGACATCTAGTGGGTCACAAAGACCAAAGCAAAAGGGTTTTCGCAACGAGGGTGATTCAAAGGGGTCTTTTGACGTGACGATGTTGTGTTAGGATCAAAGCATATAATTAGGTGTTGATAATCAAAGCCGTTAAGACCATAAAAGCTTGACCAGTGCTCTCCCATACATCAGGATTACACGGGCTTAACGTACTTTCCCAACTGGCCATTTCATACGCGTAGAATCTTATTTGGCGGAATATATTCAAGCGCAAGAAATGACAATATTAATAGAATCAAGAAATAAATCTTATAAAGTAGGCCTTCTTTTTATTCTGGCGATATGTTATTTTAAACTGTTTAGGAAAAACCAGTTGTGAATCGCTTACGCGTTTTGTTGCTTATACCGTGCCTCCCACCGTCGCACATTTTAATATACATGCTTGAGGTGAGGAGAATGTGCACTGAATTTTACGAGATGAGCCGTTTATTTTGAAAATGGCCTAACTCCATTTGTCAATTATTTTTCACCAATTGTAGTAATGTGTACAACATTAAATTAATAGTCAGAAACAATATTTTGCAATGAAGTATATTCAAGTTACTTACGTAGAATTATTACGAAGTATATTAAGTTACGATAATTTTATGCACGTAAATTTTTGCAGTTACTTCAATAATTAGAAACCTTACTATAATAGTAGCCTAAGTTGAATTAGAACGAATTAGAACATTGAATTGACGATATATATGGACATGATGGACTTATTACGATATATATCACAGGAGTACCAGGACTTCTACAAATTCCTTCCGCATACGCAAAATGTAGGGAGGCAGTAAATTGTTATGTAATTTATATAGTTAGATTTCCTGAAGTGCATACATTGTGTTTTTGAAGTATGGTAGAGAAATATAAATGAAATGGAGTATTGTTTTTTCGATTTGAAACATTTTAAATTATGTGGAATCGACTTAGGTTCTTTCAAATTCTATAAAAAATCTAGTTATTAATTTTGAAAGTGGCTTAATTCTATTTGTAACAAGAAAACGCATATTATCCGCTTAATAATTGCTATTATTTTAATAGAAATTGTAAATTTAACTTTCTCAGATACACTTAAGCGGTGTAACGCATTGATATCCTAAACGTATATTTTGAATTTCATTAAAACGCAAACTTTTAAATATCTCGATTTGGATATAAATGGACTTAGGTCACTTTCCAAATAAACGATTCATATCTAAGCTCGCCAAGTTGGGGAATATTTCCGTTATACTGAATTTTAGTAAGGTTGCGTTGAGCATTATAACTTATTTCTTTTCGTATAACATATACAACGCAAAATGTTAAATGTTTTGCATAAAGCGTAATATTGGTGTATCTGTACATATATGATATATCATTACATAAACTATAGAATGACGTGACATGACAAAAGAAGACAGGAAACATTGCGAGAATGCATTTTTACAAAAACAGGATTCATTGGACAAATCGGTCTTATTCTTATTAACATTTTGCGCTCCTAAATCATTATTATCAAATTACCTGAGATATGGAAATAAGCCTCGCACATAGATGAATTTGGTAAATAAGATATATTTCACGTTTAATAGGATCACAATTCCTGCAACATTATGATCGCCGAACATGGCTCTTCTCGATATTTATACATGGAAATTATACCAGCACACTTATTTGATGACTCACAAGAAAAAATATCAGGGACACAGATATAATATCATACGATAAAATTTTAATCAAAATAAATTTCTGTTCGGTCCATAAGCGATACTTTATTTGACATGCATTTCTTTCTCTTACATTGACTAGCTTTGTTATGATAATCTATTTAATATCCTTTGGATGTACAATACAACTATAATAATTACTGGAACTGTATAAGGATATAGATTAGGCACGCAGATTAGGTACAATGACATCTAGTATAATCTAAGCTATATATCCAGTAACAGAAAACACAAACCACTGCATTTTGTAGGTATTAATGAGAATGAATTACATTTGATAGATTATGCAATGACATCGAGTATAATCTAAGTGCACATTGCACATCAGAAAGTATATAAAAACCACCGCATGTGGTAATGTGAAATGTATTCTCGATGTACGACACGAGAAAAATGACGGCGGAAATATTATCTCCTATACTAATCCTTAAACAAATAGTCCCTATGACAATTAGGTGCTACTGCGTCGCACAGCAAAATGTCCCATCCTCTGTTTGTCATTTTGATTTCCTATGGAAATCATCACAGCTAGATATCTCTTGGTATGCACAAAAAGTTGGGCCACTGCGTACCGACGGCAGTGGTTTGACAAGTCTTTAGAGAATCCCCAAGGTGTCAAATGTAACACCACCCTGCCAACTACCGTGGCATATAACTACGCACGATCTGCTTCTTCTTATTTTCTTTTTTTAACCAAAGAATTTCCTCCATACACCGACGAATAATCCGTGTATCTTCGTAACAGTGTTTGCAATTATTGTAATAATTAATAGATGCACTATAAGATTTATCATTACCGAGGTCGATTAATGGAAAACGTTTAAAGGTACGTGCATATTCTACAAAAATAAATTAAACAAAATATATATAGCGGAAACACTTCTTATTTGAACTGTGAAAGTACCATAAAATTCAACCAAGTTATTTCGTTCAATCGTAATCCGTTTAGCCACAAATGTTAGTTTTAATAGTCGCGCTTTCGATAGTCAGGCTATCTAGTTAAATTTAAAATCGCTACTAATCAGAAGGCTAAAAAGTAAATGTGTTTTTTGCCATAAAATCCTATAAGCAAAGAATTGCGTACGTTATTCGGCGTTAATTTAACACTAGAATTATTCAAGCAATCAAAGTAATGCTTCTATAATATAATCTATCTGTAATGCCTTAAAAAAACCTGCCCGAATTTATAACTTCGCCTTTTCAGAGAATGTATATAACGTTGTTGAGATATGAGGATAACTAAATGAATTCATAACTTTCACTCTTTGCTTCCTTTCATTTTCATGGATACTTATCACATTTGATTGCATATGCGGAAAACATAATTGGTAATACTAATGTTACTTTTCTACTTCTTGGAAGCTCATAGTATACTTTAATCTTAATAAATAGATTATAAAAAACATATTAGCACGCGATATTTTCTAATATTAGCGCTCGCGTTTTACGATACCGACTTTACAATACCGAATTAATAATCAATTGTAATATATGCATGACATATTCACCTTTTTCCATTACCTTTGTCTATACACTGTTGATTTAAGCAATTTACAAATCTCAAACAGATAAAGCTTTGACGAAAATCTACAAATAATTGGAGAAGATCGAGTGAGACATTTTTGCAAGCTATTGAAATACTACAAATCGAACAATTTTTTGTGCAGAATCTTTTTCGTACAAATTTTGTGTAAACATCGCGCAAGCTCTTCGCAGTTTTAGAAGAAGGCAATATCTAAATAGACGCAAAGTGCGCAAACAGAACGTTACCTAAAACTCACCTTAGGTCGTAGGGGGTTAACCAGACGTATTGTGTTTGAAGAAACGGTCCAAATGTCGCGCATGTTTCTTTGTGTACACGCGCGTATTTGCGGCGGGTCGACATGACGGGACTCCGGGTTGAAATTCATCTCTTCTTCCATTCGGGGAACCGGTAGAATATACTTTTCGAAGAGACTCGGGTCACCAATCACCTTCGGGCAAATGCACAGCGCTATTCATAAGTATTAGGATCATAGACGCCTATCTTGTACAGAACATAGTAATAAATTAATTGTTGTTCAATAAATTCGCGGAGCGCTATCAATTTGTCAACAGTAGAACTAAAATTTCGCTGTCATTTTAATATTTCATGTTTCAACAAAAAATTCAATATTTTTTTGCGGTATTATGAATAAAGTTTTGGGTTTCAAAAAGATGCGTGCACAATGGGTGCCGCATTTGCTAATAAAGCATCAAAAACACATTGTAATACGACTTTGTCAGCAACATTTAGACCGTTTTTTAACTTTCAAAGTCTTTTTAGTTTAAAGTCTGTAGTTAAAAATTGTAGTCTAAAGTCTTTAACTTTTAAAGTCACTTTTGCCACTGTAAATTCGTTTTTTGATTGCTGCTCCGCGAACTTATTCAACAACATAGTATTTATTGCAATATTGACTACATACCTTTATTAGGTACTTATATTATTACTTTTCCAACTTATTGCATATGTTGCACCTGGCTTATTAACATCATAGACCGTGTTTGTCTTGAGATACTGCGTAAAAACAATGCAGTGAAACTTCGCTATTGGTTCACATAATTTATTAGAGCCCCAGTAATTTGTAGCAATGTTAAATCTACTTTTTGAAAAAGAAATAATGTAAAGTAATTTAAACCTTTTCAAATTTTCAGATGATCACGATACTTCGCATTATTTATTTAAAAACCTGTCCAATACAGTCTACTTAGAAAAATTTTTTAAAACAGCGAGGTACAGAAAATACTCCAAATTCTGAACCAACGTACGTAATTTTATCCGACGAAGTTTATAAATAGCGAGTTGTACGGGTAGAGAAACGGATGAATAATAGTTTCGCTGGATTTAGAATGGATCAAATAAAAAAACCCGGAAGGTCAGCCCGAAATCTCAGTTTGATTTGTAGAAGAAATCATTCACAATGCGTGTCAAATCAAGTGACAAGATATTGAAAGCATTGGCATATAATACGAGTTTCAAAATTAGTTAAAACAATTAGATAAAGTGCCGTTTGTGATATACAAATTAGAATAAAATTCTAATTTACATAATAAATATTACATTTTTTATAATGCATAATACATGCATACTCGATATTACATATTACATAATTGACGAAATTTTTATCTTAATCTTGAAGATACGAGTTCCTTGCCCACGAAGGTTACGCACGAGACAATAATTCGCTAAAATTTCAACAATTACCCAACCATATCTCATTATTACTTCATTTTTAACAATTACCCAACCATATATCATTATTATTTAATTTTTATCAAGTACCCAACCATATATAATTATTACTTCATTTTTAACAATTACCCAACCATATTTCATATTATTACCTTATCATATATCGTATTATTATTACCTCTATTATTATATTTCATATTCTTTCCATATTATTACTCAATTTTTCGTGAGCGCCCTAATACTTATAAAAGGTGGTGTACACATCGGTAGTAATCAGCTCTCACCAAGTCGAAGAACTGCTTCGAGTGGCTCTCCACCGAGCTCGACCGTTTTTCCTGTCGGTGAATCCTCTCGAATCGACGACTTCTCTTCGCCCCTCCGTCTCTCTCTCCAGTCCGCGTAATTTTCGACTGATTTCAGCCGACACGGGTCGGCACGTACCTCCCCGCTATTTGATTAGGACGCAAAAATAGGCGCAGGATTTCGTTTATTCTCCGGCCGGCCTTCTGTCTTACCATCGGCAAATACACCATTTCCAACGGCGGCATCAAAAAGTGCCGCGTGCTCCCACTCTCCACTATTTTCGTGGATGTAACCGAGAAAGCGAAAACTTTGTCCCGACGTCCTTCAGAGATTTGGCTTACGGCGACACTCGTGCACACACGCGCGCGCACGCAGGCAGACACATGCATGTATATGGTGCTCGACGTACGACTCTACAGAAGTCGATCTTGCTTTAGCGTCGTGCTATGAAATATCGAGTCCATCTTGCTGTCTAGATTACGAGCCAGGTATAAGAATGACGATACTCATTCGGGAAAGAACAAATGCTGCTCTCCTTTTTCCTTATTATACACATTTTTTTGTATAGTCTATTGACATTGTTTTTGGAATATCGTGGTAGTGGCAAATAGGAGCTCAGGTTGCGATATTATTATTTATTTCAAGTAGTTCTTCTGTATTTCAAGAAAGTACAACTGAGTTATAAAAAAAGTAACTTTGAAGAAGAAAAGGGGAAGGAAAAGAGGAAAGTACAACAAAAGTAACTTTATATAATAATATAGTTGCTTTCGATTAGTTTCGTGTCACCGCGTTTGATCGAAAACCTCACGCTGGGTGTTGTAGCTTTAGAATTTAGCTTTATTAAGAAAAACCGTTGAATTGTTTCTTCAAAAAAGGAAAGTTGAACGAAACTACGGTAATTCAATACTGTTGACAATGCGCTGACTATTAGCTGTAATAAATTCAATGTAGATTTGCAGTGTTTTACAATCAGGTTTACAAACAGGATCATATTGAAAAGTATTAAAATGTGATTGTAATTTTTTAAACATAGATTCATAAGTCATTTTCGGTGACTTATGGAATAGCGTGATACTTATTTCCTTTTGTAGTAACCACTAGTAAGTATAAATGATTGAGATTATATAACTTTGTTTTATTAGGCTAAAAAAACAAATTTATTTTCACGTTTCTGTGTTTCTTATTGCAGAAATTACGTATTAATTTTATTTGGGTTATATGATTATAACGATGTTTTTGTATAGCTTCTAGTAATAATATTGAAACTCTAGTTAATATCATACGTGAAGCATACATTATTGCAGCAAATCTAACGCCACGTTTTATTGTAAAGAGAATTTCTAACGTTGCACACACATACAACACACTTTAGCCAGCTAACAATTAATTTTATTTCGTTGTTTAGATAAGATTAACTGTACAATATATTTATAGAACGTAACCTGACGTAATAGAATTATATTTCAAAACATTTATAATACTATATTACGCTAATATTTGTTATAATGACTGTAATATTTTCATTTATTAAAAAATATGCCTCATCATTTTTCACACAAGCCTTTCACAGTAAAGCTTAATCTGGAAGAGTTCAAGAGCTTTGACAATACAAACATAATGTTACTTGTCGAAATTGAGTTGAAATAAAGTTCATCATAATATTTCAGATTTATTCTTGTACATCGCATACTCAACATTTTGCTTTTTATCTTGAGGGAAAATATACTTACATATAACATACAAATTTTTCATTCTCTGATCAATTACGTGGATAGAAAATGATCTTCAAAAAACACGAAAGGGGAATGCAATATGCAATCAATTATTTATAAGAAAATTTCATTACCGTATTTGTCAATAGATACATAAAAACTCAGTCAATAAATTAAAAATTTATTTAGCAGACGCTTTCATTTCTTGCAACCATGTGCTTCTTTTGAAACTCGCATCATTCAAAAGAAGTTGTCATAGTTTAAAAGTATAGATAAACCAATCCCACCAATAACCGTCGATCACTTTTTCTCAGACACGATTTTAGCCGGCAGCTTTTATTGTCCGTTGAATCTCGAGGAGGCACTACTCGGATTTGTTCGTCAGTGCTTTATGCTTTTTATTCACCACGTTGAACCAGTATCCTGATCCCCATTAGCTGCCACCAGCCGTTGTGCAAGACCGGTTGGTATGATAAGCAAAAACGCAGCTTGTGCTCTTTATCCTTTCGCGTCTGGTAGCCACCCTTGTCCAAAGATGTGCTTCTTTTGGAAAGATATTCAATATCGTGACACCGGAAAAGCGTGCGTCTACTAGGCTGTTCAATAAGTTCGCGGAACGAAAATCAAAAAACAAATTTATGGTCACAAAAATGACTTTGAAAATTAAAGACTTTAAATTAATGTTTTCTAGTTTACTAAAGTGTAAGACTTTAAACTAAATAGTTAAACTAAACTAAAGGTTAAAGACTTTACGAACTATAGTGGGTCATTACACACTGCAGTTGGTATATGGTATTACAATTTATCATGTAATTTATACTTCTAGTTCACATTATCCAAGCGAAACATGCTAGTTTGTGCAATAAGTTAGGGAAACGGAAATTAAAAAACGAGTCTTTAGAAGGTATAGACTTTAAACAGATTTTAAAAGTTAAGAACGCTCCAAATGTTGCTGACAAAGTCGTATTCAAATTTGTTTTTGTTGCATTGTCAGCAAATGAGGCACCCAGTGTACATGCCGCTTGTTAAAACCCAGAACTTAATTTAAAATATAGCCAAAAAATTTTGAACTTTTGGCTGAATTTCTTATGAAACGTGAGATATTAAAATAACGTCGAAGTTTTAGTTCTACTGTTGACGAATAGGCGGTGTCCGCAAACTTCTTGAACAACCTGGTATATAAATAGTTTTGCCATTTGTCTTACCTTTCTTGTATAGTTATCATATGGATCAAAACAATTTTCAGTAAAATTTATATAATAATAGCCATGGTGGTATGTTGCAACATAAGACTGTTTTCTTACGCACATAACCGTATTTTTGACTTGTTCTGATCGCACAGAAATTGACCGTGAAGTCGATTCAGTATGTTTCTTTTGTAAATATGTTTAATTTATACTAATCATTATCTTTTATTTTCTTCGCTATGTCACTTTCCTTCTTAAACCCATAATATTGTACTATGCAAGAAATAGGGTTACGTGTGCAAAACTATCAACATTGTGATGGAAGATTTAAATTACAATATATTACTCTAATCTTACTTTATACTTTCCATTATACTTTTAAGAGCTAGTTAATTCTTTATTCACTATTTGGATTTATGCCATAAAAAATTAGTCTTTTATAATGTTTATATTTCGATGTAACGCATTTAATTTTGTAACATATTCATTGAAAAGTTCCTCAATCATAAGAATGAAGTACCTGAAAAATGATGAATAAAGACTCTAGCCCTTGAGTTAATCTGATTTTATTTTATTACGCAAAAATAATTCCAGCCGCTAGAGAATTCATATTATAAGTGATTCAGAAAATTCAATTTTCAAAATTATTTATATTGCATATTAGAAAAAGGTTTAAATTATTGCTGTTTTTTATCGAGATTTATAAAAAATATGAAAGAAATGTACAAAAAAAACATCTGTACTGAACAAGGTAGTATAAAAATATCGCAATGATAAGGATAAATTTATCTATTATTCTTCACTTACCAATAGAATAGTCATTTTGACTAAATTACAAAAATAAAATGTTGATACGTGTGCCGAATGTATTACATATGTTTATTGTATAAAAACAGCAAAACATAAATAATTTTCTGGTATAAACTTAAAATAGTTGCTAGATTTAGTTTTATAATTAAAAAATGATAAAACCAAAAGATATACTAAACGTGAAGTAAGGGAACCAGGTTTATTGAGCGTGAATCTATTTAAACATCATGTGTATTTTATGTGCAATCTTAATTTCATCTTGCATGAAATGGCCAAATATAGATGTTTTCCAAAGTTATCCGATCTACTAAATATTGAAAAACCACTTTTTCAAGAATCACAGATATTTTGCAGGGGTATCTATTTTAAAGTTTAGCAATCATATAATTATGCGTGCACATTTTAAAATTCTCGTTTATTTCTTTATTATGTTAACCTATATGTAGCTAAATATTTCATATCTCTAAATTTGCAATTATATATATCTACGTATGAATAACTCAATATTTGCAATTTTACAATCCTAGTTTAACACTGTGAATAACCATGCTATGCACTTGACTACGCATAAAAAAAGAAAGTTAAAACCAATCCTTTTTATTTTTTAATGCCTAGAAAACTTAAACAAACGGCAAAATCTTGTCCTTGAAAAAGTGAAATACCTCTTTTATAAAAGTGTTGGAGAAATAATCATTCACAGTCTAAAGTTGTCTACAAGTGGTAAATAAGGTTTCAAATAGATTATTCTTTCATCTGAAATTTAAGGATCATCGTAAATCAAGGATCCATCATTTTTAAATAAATTGCCACTAAATATAACCATTTTTCTCTCTTCTTTTATATCATAAAATTACAAATTGCAGATTACAGTAAACTTTAGTAATCGAAGTGATTGAAAGTTACACACTCCATGTAATTAATATCGTTGGCGGTTAAGAACGAAAGATCTTTACTTATGGTTCTTACGCATTTCAATAAAATTAAACAAGATAATAGGCATAACCCTAATCATAATTATAGCTCTAAATATCCAGTTGGTTCTAAGAAATATACATGTATCTGCAATATGAGAATATTGCGTAGACCAATCTTTTCGACTAGGAAAGTGCTTTATTTGACATTTTTGTTCAATCTACTAGCAACCAAAGCGACAATAATTCCACACTACAAACATTTACGTCCAATTTCATATTACTCCGCGAAAACTTTTACTACCAAAATTGCAGAGGATTGATTATATAAAACGTTAAAATCATATTTAACGCTTTCTGTATTGATCATGTCGAATTGTTACATTTATTAATTAACTACATTTTTTTAAAAAAATGATTACAATAATATAACAATTTCGATACTTTTCTAGTTTCCATAATATACTTATATAAATAATGTAAGCAGTTGAATGTTATTGAACTAAAGGATGTTTCCTTTTGAGCCTTCCGAAATTTATGATAAAGTGTATCTTCTCCAATTTCACTTAAATTATTTACACATATTTTTCTCGTAACCAATTGAAAATTCACGAATATAATTATGATAATGGTTACTGTAAGTATCGATCTATGATTAGCCAATTTTGTTAATATTGGCCGAAATCACGGAATATCACCTCTTATAACTACGCAAATTAACATTAAAATTATCTTCCATTATTACGGCATATCTACATCCTATATAATTGTATATATCAATCTTGCGTGTTTACAATTTTCAATATCTTTCTCGGAAACAGCTGTAACAGTTTTGATAAAGTTGAGTAATCTGCAACGTTTTGGTGCAAAAATGTAAATTAACTTTACTCTTAACTTTGGGAAAATTTATTTAACAAAATCAGTAAACGAATTCATTTTTATAACCCCATAACTTAAACTACAGCGCATCCGCCGCATCATCCGGTATTGTTAACGATCAGTCAAATTCAATAAGCCATTTTTACATTAGTCAGGCAGCGATTAAATCTGCATTTATACTTCGTGCATTTTTTATAAAATAAAACTTTATTTCCCATTCATTTTCTGTGTTTTTGATTTTTAATATTTTAAAACTCATTTAAATACGAGAGAGGCCTCATATACGCCCTGCGAGACGTCGCGGTTTTAACTTTAATAAGAAGAACAGGATACCGTTACAAGCAGAACAAGCTGAAGAAATAAATATGGAGCAGCTTGGACTCTTAAGAGTCGCTGCTTTCCAATGCGATTACCACTTTAAAATGTCTGGTCTTCTTTTGAATGAATTGGTGCACTTCTTCTTGCTACGTCATCCGCTCACGGAAGAATTGCTCAAAAATATTCGAAACATAAAGGTATGTTTCACTCTACCTTCATTATACGTGGACGATGCTGGAACTATCAATAGTCACTGGACACCCAAGGTTTACTGTTATACCGACATTTGTATCTTCCAGTACTTATTCTTAATTCGTGTCCTGTACGCTTTTATCCAAAATTATTTAACTACAAACAAGATGTTTAATAAACACCTTATGAAACTTTGAGATTCAACTTTATTAACCGATTTGGATTATTAACGTATATATACGCTCAATTTTTCTAGTCACTATAACCGAAGTCGTATGTTTATGCTTAACTTTGTTGCTCACTATCATTATTCGTTAGTTAAAAAATAAAAATGGAAGGTGTTGTTGGAGATGAAAGTAGTAATTCTGATACTAATGAAGAAAAAATTAAGCCAGGTCCAGATTTTCTGGGCAACATTTTAAAACAGTCATACCATCAACGTCATCAAGAAAAGTTTAAAAGCTTTGTTTGTTTAGCTCAAAAAAAAAGAAGAGAAACAATTTAACACTGTAAAAATTATATAGTAAATTTTTTTGAAATTTTTTTGAAATACTACCATACTGCACAAAATAACTAATCAACATTTCCATCATTATCAGTAATACATATGGACATAATATACATACTTGTAATTTATTTTTTCTTATAATACTGAAATATGAAGATCTTTTCCTTGTAGTTATTTTTGTACTTGAATATAATAAAAAAAAAATGTTGCGATAAAGATCTTCTTCTCATATTTCTTTATGATGCAAATGGGTTAAGAAGGACAAAGTATTCTTAGATAAAAAACAAGCTGAAGATGTAAGTACAAATAGATCAGACTCGACATTCAAGACACGCTACATTACGATCCGATGGGAAGAGTATCAAAACATATGACTTTCTTTTGGATGAAGAAAACAAATTCGAACAGCTGTCAAAAAAGCGAAAAATGGGTCAAGCATTTTTGATTAGTATATTGAAGAAAAATTAATTATTCATCCAGATAATGTAATTATTATACAATTCTTCGGAATAGGTGCCTCCCTTTCATTACAAGACATAGCAATGTTTGAATCACTATCGATAGCCCTTTTTAAGCTATGGGACCAGTAAAAAAAAAATAATGAGAATAATATGAATATAATACTAACTGATAATTATGTTATACATGAAGATTTATTAACGCAACAATAATAAGTTACAGTCATAGATTTATATAATTTAAGCTAAACATGTGTGAATTATTCGTATCTAACGTTGATTTTGTAACTTTGGTAACAAAACTGAATAAAATTGTTAGCATAAATTTATGTTAATATATCATTAAAAAGCTAAAATATATTTTATACTAATAATTTAAATAAGCTATTTATTTATATATACCATATAAATATATTAATGCAACATTTTCGTTTTTTATTAATAATAAATAGGTACTTATGCAAAGAAAAGAGGACAAAATGATAATCAATAGATTAAGTTAGTCATTCATAAAATATCGCAATAAAATAATAGAAATTTTCTAAAAATAACACGTTAAAAACTTGCAAAATTAATTCATAATAAATTACATATCGTTTATTTTAATTATTTTAGTAGCTATAGTGTTAAAGTATGACTGAAACGTTAATCCACGATTTGCTCTAAATGAACTTCTTATAAATGCGAACATTTATAAATATATACATTCTTCATAATAAACATATACTCTACGTTAGACTCAACATTAAATATAAATATATTCTTTACGTTTGCCACGTGCGCTCCGCTACGTTTGTCCTTTCTTTTATGACAAAAAATTGCATAAAAGTGCAAATTCAAGTGCAATCAGAGTGTAGTAATAAAAAATAAATTTAAATTATAGAAGTCCAAAATTTTCAAGCAATTTGCTTCACGATTTGTTCCAAATTGACTCGTTGTAAATACGAATCTTTGTAAGTATGGTATATATGTTATTCTATGATCGCCATGTAGGCTCCGCTAAGTTTGTCGTTTCTTTTATGACAAAAAATTGCACGAAAGTGCCAATCTAAATGCTATCACATTTAGGAATTTTTTGCCTATTCGTACACATAGCTCAGGTTAAATTCACTTTACGCAAAAATTATGATTAATAGTCGCTGCATAAACTATTTTTTTTATTATATTACCACAAGTATTCATTCCTGATGGTTGTTGTAATAAACATTCTTTTTTCTAAAAGTAACATTTGATTCAATAGTTGACAGCCAGCAATGACAAAAATGTAGTAATTGACATCCTTTTGTTTTAGTAGTTGACATAGGAAGGAAAATCAATTAATAAACTAGACTTGGTAATGTAAATAATACAAATGTACAATACTCACATTTTAGCTAAGCCCAACGATTAATATAAGAAAATACGCACAAATTGTAAGAGTCACGCAAGTCAATTTAACTAACCTGTCGCTACGACTCTTCTCAATGGCGGACTATGCACAGTACTTCGCAATTAAGTCGCTGAAGAGCGATATTATATAGACTAATAAGGTTTGATGTATTTCAGCTTGTGCTTTCCTTATTTATTGACTTTTTTTTTTAAAGTTTCAAGTACTGATTCAGTGTCAGTCAACTACTGATGCTTTTACCTTAGTAATAAAGACGAATTTGAACGATACAAGTAAAAAATTTTGTTCACGATCGTCTCCACATGAATTATTGACATCTATGCAATCGTATCCACAAGATCAAGTGGCGAATAGATTTTAATATTTATTAACATCCACTTTAATCGTATTCACAAGACCAGTGGCGATTAGTTGTTAATAAATATTATTATTACATACCCTATCTGAGATCAATAATAATTTAATTTATATTCTCATTTGTATGACTCCGGGCGAATTCCTTGAAATATATGAAATAATATATATAGATAAATATAAGGAATATATATATATATAGATTACAAGTTAAAAATCTCCAGGCAGTTTGGGTCGTGAAGGATTAAGAACATTAGCTACCGGTTTGCAGATTCCGGATCCGAGAGTGGGTCGCACAAAGCGGGCGTGGGCGGTGCCCGTGGATCAAGCGGGCATAAAAGCAGCGGCGGATCCGACGGTAAGCCAACCAGAGTCCGTACGGTCCTGAATGAGAAGCAACTCCACACCTTGAGGACGTGCTATGCAGCTAACCCGCGACCTGACGCCCTTATGAAGGAACAATTGGTGGAGATGACCGGGCTCAGTCCGCGCGTGATCAGGGTATGGTTCCAAAACAAAAGGTGTAAGGATAAAAAGAAGACCATCGCTATGAAGCAGCAGATGCAGGAAAAGGTAACGAATCGAAAAGTGATTCTCGGCTTTATGCCAAATACATTTTATACGTTATCGTATACAGGGTGTTCGGTTGATTCGTATTTTACAAACGATGAAAAGAATTCTACCGAACGTATGTACTGCTTGATCTTCTTTATGAGATGTAACATATTTCGTGTTTTAATAACTTTTGCAATAAGCAAAGATAGTTCATAAGCAACGTTTGATGCCTTTCACACGACCATTGTGTATCATATATCGTAAGAATGTTACCTAAAAATACCATATTATGACTATACCTGAACTTCGCATGTCTTATGCACGATTGTGCTCGCCCGGACTTACTACTATGTACGAGAGTATAATTTGAGCGAAAAAAAATGAGTAAGAAATAGATCGACCGTGATCTATTCTTTCCCCAGATGCAAGTCTCTTTGATTTTTACTTGTAGGAATATTTAATATCTTTTGTCTACGTAACTCCTTAAAGAACGGTTAAAGTAATACTTTATATTTTTGAAAAACTAGAACTGATTGACACGGTAACCAAATCATTGGCAAGCTATTATTGTCCAAAGTTTTGCTTTGAATTATAAATTAATTATGTTAAATACCTTCTATAAACATTGTCGAATGGCAAAAATAACGCAATGCAAATTTCGCCAGTCGTATGTTACATAAAAAGGTTAAATAGGAAATACATGTTCAAATAAACTTTTTTCATTGCTTCTATGAGTTAAATCTATTGGTGAAACTTGTTTTATATTACTATATAGTTTGTGTATAATAACCTCGGTACTTTGAAGAATAATCTCTATGGCAAGCCTAGAATTACATGGTCGCAGCAGTCGCTACTAAAAACTAAAAGACAAATAGTGGAATGTGGTGTTATTATTTTGATTAAGCTTTGTTGGCATTAATAAACGTAGTTACGTAGATATGAATAAAGTATCTTTTATAAAATTAGAAACCTAATGTTAAGGAGTTATCTCTTAAAAATAAACTCAGTGAACATAATTTAGGAAAAATGGACTGTAAATACATTTTTACTAGAATTCTTTATTATTCTTACTTTATGGATACTAAAAACGTTAATAGATACGCATCTGCCATTAAATCCGAAAAAGATTAAATATAAAAAAATGACTTGCTAATACATTATGGTTCCTTCCCCTTCTTCTTTTTTAAAAGTAGAATATATTTTCAATGTTTAGAATGTCCTTTACGATCACCGCACGTGACGTAAATATATTTAAATAATTCAACGTATTCTTTACGTATTTAATTATTGTCTTTAGCTTGCCATTCGCAACTTACAATCAACATCAGTTATTTTGCTTGCAAGTGACATGTGCACAGAGACGATAATCTATAGCTCGGAGATAAAATTTTCCCCCGCTTCCGAACTAGCTACTAAAATGATCATTATGTTACATATTGCTATGTTACACATTTGCAATAATCTAATGATCTAAAGCAATGATCTAATGGATCAAAGTGCTTTCCGTTGCAGGACGGGCGTAAGTTGGGCTTCGGCGGTATGCATGGAATTCCTATGGTGGCCAGCAGTCCGGTGAGACATGAGAGCCCTATTGGCATGACTCCTCTGGAGGTACAAGCATATCAACCACCCTGGAAGGCGCTTTCAGACTTTGCCCTTCATACGGATTTGGACAGGCTGGATCCAAACGCGCCATCTTTTCATCATTTAGTTTCTCAGGTACTTTCTTATATATTTTTTTAACATTCTGACACTGCCGCCGATATTCATATTTTTCTCTGTGAGGCGGCGATCGAAATCATGCTACGCTTCGCGAGGCGGCGCAGTACTGTCCGCTTGTACCGTGGGCGCCGCCGATTTTGTGAAGTCCCTGATTTACGAATTCCGGGCGTCCCTGGCACTTTAGGCTCGAGTAGTAATGTATAAATAATATATGTAGTGGGAGCTATGGTGGTGTAGTAGATAGAGGCTCAGACTGCCACGCGCCAGACCCGGGTTCGAATCGCGCCCATCACCTCTGGTTTTTCTATGTGATATGTATATTAAAGCTCAGGCGGTTCTGAACCCACCTTATACAGTAGGAGGTCCTAGGCCAAATGACCTTAGTAGTCGGTGCCAAAAAATGAATTTAAAAAAAATATATGTAGTATGCAAGCGTTTTTACGCCGCGACGTTTACCTAAGATAGGAATAACCCATCCAGCGCGCTTAAAATAAGGGGAAAATCCCTATTTCATAATAACCATATTATAGTTGTTTGCGGAGAACCGTAAAAGAGCATAGGAAAATTATCATGGAATTAATGCGCGGGACTTGCCTCGTAAATGCCTGATATGTATACATAAATAACGTAATAAACATATTAAAATTTTGTAATTTCGAAAAAAAATTAGTGATCACCTTTTAATCAATAATAGCCACAGTGAAAATAAAGTACCGTCAAAGAAACGGTTAGATTTTCTATTTTTTAAATACAAGTGTGACCACGAATTCGAATCCCGCCCATCACCGATGGCTTTTTCATGTTATATGTATAATGTAAGTCTAATGGCTCGGAACTAATCTTAAACAGTAGATCCTAGACCGAATGATCTTAGCAGTCGATGCTGAAAGTGAATGCAAGAAAGAAAAGAAAAACAATTGATACTTCAACAGTGGTAAAAACTGTGCCTTCACCTTAGTCAAAAAAAGGAAACCCTAGTTACCATCTTATCGCAGCAGTCGATAAAGTGCGAACAAACCGTTTCAGATGCACGGTTACGATCTTCATGGAGGACCACCACCGCAGCTGCCGCCACCAGGGATGCTCGGTGGGCCGATGAACGACAGCGGAAGTGGTGGAGGCGGTGGCACTCTGCCGCCCCCGGGCCCCCACCATCCGGCAGGCGGCGGCCCTGACATGGGCCAACATCCGGACAGCACCGACAGCTACGTGACGTATCTCGAGAGCGACAGCGACTCCCTACACCACGACACGGGAAGTCCATAGTGCTGCTTCATCTCCGTATGACCAAAACAGAAGCCGTTATTTTCAACGATGCCTAATCTTCTTGCGACCTTGATGCTTGCGGCGAAATGGTTTTACGTATGAGTTAGGACGATAAGGAAGCACGTCTCGAAGAGAGTCATCCTTCGACAAGGGTGAAAATTCACGGAATGTGAAGCTTTCAAGTTATGTCGATCGATTGCGTCCTTGTATTTCGTGCCACCAGTTAACACGACACGGAAACCCACAGTGCTGGTTTTATCTCCGTATGAACAGTATAGAAACGTTCTCTCTCGACGTTATCTAATTTTGCGATCTTGATCCTTGCAGTGAAACGGCATTGGGTAACAACTACAAAGTTTTGAAAAAAGATCTTCCAACAAGGGTGAGAACTCACTGAAGATAGAGGTTTGAAAAAAAGGTCAAGATAACGGTCGATTAAGAACGTCTTTGTCACTTACGATAGCATGAATTTCTGTACTCGTGACTATTTCATGAATAACACTGACGACGATGAGGGACGACCATAAATGTAAGCACAAAATGAGTAAAGGAGCAAAAATGAAAGAATGAGAGATATACCGATTTATGGTGATGTTTCAAATGATAATAAATTAATTGTCATATTGAATCGAAGATAAGGTTTACCCTGAATACTGGAAGATGATTTGCGATTGCTCTTGACGCGACAATGAAGTACAATCCTGGAAAAGGAAAAGTGGGAAACAGAAATCGAATTTAGAAGTGAAAATGGTGTTATTTCAAGAGAGAGAGAAAATAAAATGCCCGTGTGACTAGTTTGATTTTGTATCTTATATCTCAAAACATTAGTTTATGAATAGATTTCAAAAAGGAATGAACAAATATCATGTACCGAAGCATTGCGTTCCACCTTCTGTGATTTAAGATTCGCATCATACATTGAAGTCTTAAGAGTCTCGTGCTAAACCTAATGTCTTTGACTTACTTTTAAACATGTATTTTCTTGAGATGATGACAAATTTATGCGAGTGCTGAGAGAAAGTAAACCCCTTGGCTGTTTGCTTGGTGGCATTGAAATAGCTCTTCAAACCCTGTCAATGTAAGATGCTTTCTCATTGAAATCTGTCTTATTATTCGCTGTTTCCATTATTTTTCTTCCATCTACATCTATGCATACACCTCCGTTCATAAGTATTAGGACAACCCGTGATCTCGTACAAAATGCGTAATATTTGACTCAGATTTGTATAACTTTTGCTAACTTTGTAACATTGTATTTAACAGAAAAATATATGTTGAGGTGTATAAAAGGTCAGACATGGAACGTGACCATCTTAGATTATACTGCCGTTGTATGCAGATTAAATGTTTTTCTGTCTGGTATAATATGATACACAGAGAACTTTGAAATTCTTGTAAAAAATTTTGTGTCAATTTCTTTTTCTGTACATTCAAGGTCAGTTTTAATTTTCTATAGATAAACTGTTAATGTTATAGACCTATATTTAAGCGGATATTGAGATGAATACAGTAATGATCTCAAAAATATTTTTCCCCTATCTAAACCAAAGAGATATGAAAAAAGCATCCCTTATTTTAGGTACAACAATCTTCAAGATTATGTCTGTTAGTTGTAGTACACTTGCATATACAGAAAATGAAAAGCTGTTTAACTCTTTCTATGGTATCTGGATTGATTGGTAAGCATGCATCTACAATTTTCTATCTCATATTTTTCGGTGTAATAGAGTTTCCTTGTAAACTTTTTGTTTTAACGTAACTCATAAAGAAAAACTCAACAGGATGAGATCAAAAGAACGAGAGCTGCAAATTATTATATCACCACGATTAAGCCAACGTGTAAGGAATTTCTTGTCGGATACTTACTTGGCAGGCTGCTCTCACATAATGTGTTCGCCAACCGTCATGTCGATTCCTCATCAATATTCTGCTATCGATACGATACCAACAATACTTTATCAGGCAGTATAATTCATTATCCATGGCTACATTGTATTGCTCACCAGTTAAGGTAACATTGCTAAAATAAGATTCGATTGATCTGTTTCTGACCGCACCACATTACACATCAATGCTCCATGTACATTTATGTTCTACCTACCGTAACCCACAAGGATCTTCTATTGACCAGTAATGTATCATTATGGTGTTTACTGATCCATGTTCCTTACACGTTGCTCCCTCAATTAAAAGCATTTTCGAAAAATTAAGCATTACTCGAGTCTGGTTCTAATATCCATCAAAGAAACACTACACGATTACAAAAATGATATTGATCACTTTCTTGATGTAATGACACAATATAAGGATGAAAATAGTTACTGCAAGGATACGCAAGTTACATGTGTAAGATTAGTTACAATCACGGGCAACTTGACGGAAATTTATATGTGTATTGTTTCCCACTTCTGCTGAAACATCATGTTTACTTGTATCGTTGATTTTGATAATTATGTGGTTCCCTTTCGGCAGATTTAAGCTGTTTATTTTGCGAAGTGTATTAATTGTCTATTGAAATATACAACAAGAAGAGTAACGTTTAATAGGATTTTGGGCAGCATATACAATAAATGTTGTGTCAAAATTTACACCTGTGATCTCAGTAGATATTACTCGTTAATAAGATCATACCAAATTTTATCAATTAGAATATCTTTCTTAAATTCCAATTGCGAAAAAATGTTTGTTGCGATAGTTCCTGCATTAGTCTTAATGTCTGCTAAAAATGTACGTGTACAAACATTTCACATCTGTCCATAAAAGAAAATGGATGTTACCTTAAAAAATCAGAAAAAAATAAGTTAACATGACATATTTATAATCACTTTGAAACTCTATTTAATTCAAACTGTACCGGATAAAAACAAATTTAAATCTGCCGACCATACAAGGATAGTCTAACCTGTTCACGTTCAGTAATTCATCCTGTAAATGTTTTGTTTATGTAATTAAATTATATATTTGCTGCATTTAACTTATTAATAATACAGAACGTGTTTATATGTTTAAAGTAATGCAAAAGAACAAAATTTAGATTGGATTAACGAATTGACGCTGGCGTTATAATTCATACTTTACTGTAACGGACACCATCGTGTATTGAAAAATCATTGATATCCTGATAAAAATCAATGTGAATAACTGTATAATAGCTTCAAAATTAGTTTACTTTTCATTTGTTTCAATATTTACACATCTAAAATATATTACAAAAATAAACCGAACTTTCTATAAGATCGTGGTATAATGTATTAATATACTTTATATTGAGATGAGTGGGTTAACTCCATTTATACCATTAATGATATATGCAACAATTCTGCCCAAAATGTAAATATAATTGGTTGTATCAATCATAACACGTATATGATTAAATGCAAAATAAAACAAATGCGAAAATTGATTAAACCAGTGGTCAAGATTCGCGATGTTTTATTATACATGACCAATGGGATCCTCGTCATATTTAAAATATAAGTTTTTTGTAGTCTAAGGAGGCAAAGAAGATGAGAACTTTATTCTTTGTCAGAGTCCTAATATTTATGAACAAATGTATACCTCACATTAGTCTTTCATTTTCAACTATACTTTCCTTATCTTCGGTGAACCAATACCTTGATCGTTGTATTGACTGTCACGAACTTTCAAACATTCGTAGTTAAAAGTCAAGAACAGTTATTTTCTTTTTATGACTTACGTTACCTGTTATGAATCGAACCAAGAAAGTGAACCTCTCAAAAGCCAGCAAAATTTTACTCACTTTTAAAAAAATATATAGCCCAAAAATTTAAAAAAACGAGAGATTTTTTATAAAAGTTAAAGAAATGTCTTAATTTTTACGTCTCTATACTATCTTAGAAATTATTACAAATACAAAAACAGTTTTTTAAAGCAAAACGATATGTTTCTTGATAAAAAGTAATGTACATTGCCTCGTCAGAAAGATAACAAGGAATGTAAAAGGACATACTTGCGCCATTAATGTACGGGTAACTTAGAATAAAAACAGTTTATTGTTAGATTCTTATAAAATTATTGATAACATTGGAAGCGGAAAGCGCAAGCATGATTTTAAATAATTTGTTATTTAGATATCTTTAAAAAGCAATGTGCCTATTACCGCATATTGAAGATCATAAGACCTTTGTTTAAAAAGCATTTTTGTAGATTTAATAGCTTCGAAGATACTTCAAAATTTGGGGGGTTTATTTCGACCCATGAAACTCACGATTTTAGCTTTGCCTTTTTTAACGACGCGTAAAATTTCATCAAAATGGGCATCTAATACATTACGGATATTTCTTATGAGAATAGCCCGACCAAGAAAGTTTCATGAAAAGATGCAAGACCGTTTCGCCGCAGTACATAGAGAGACAGATTCTGACACGTTATACCGATAGTGATACTGTACATAATAAATGTAAATTGGCATTGGTATTAAAATATACTCAGGTGCAAGTAATAATAGGTGTGTTAGTAAGAATAGCAAATGATGTAGTGTCGGCTTCAAACTAATTGACCCCTTGCGTTGGAATTATTTTGTCTCAAACGTTGTACCAATCGGTGGTTCAAAAATGTCAAATATGTTTCTTGCACGTGGCTGACTTGTTGCGAGTGAACGGTCCGATCAACCAATGCATTCACGTTGTAGATTGTACAAGAGAACAGAAAAAACAAATAATTTCTTAATTTACGTATTCTTTTCATAAGAAAAGTGGAGTATTTCGAAATACGTTCTGATCAACGTTTTATTCGTAATTACGAAAAAAAAGCGGCGGTTCTGGGGAAATTTAGCTTTTGATTAGCACGTTATTCAGCTGGATTTTAGTGTTGAAATAGGAAGAATAGATTAACAACAGTAACAACAGATTGTATTTTTCATTTACAATACTTTCACGTTTTTAATTTTTATAATTCATCTTTCGATCGAAGAATCACGAGGCAAACCACATTTGAGGCAGTGCAGGTTAATTAAAGCAAAAGGCATGCCAACAGAACGTAGAAATATTTATAGTAGAAGAAGCAAGGCAAGATAATATAAATATTACTGATAACTATTCTCGTTTCATTTCAATCAGACCTTCGGTTAAGACTTGCGAACATGTCATGAAGGACAAAAATCTTTCAATTCATTTGATTAACACATTTATTACGTATGTCGAAAAACAAACTGGTAAAAATCGGGATAAATTCAAACTGTAAACTGCTCATCACATTTGCGATGTGAACATCTAACGTGAACATTGCATTACGACAATCTACAAGGCAACATCAATTTGTCAAGATTCACTGAATACTGCTACACGCATAATTTATAAAAAGTGTTAATACAATTCCTTTGTATAAAAACCAAAAAAAAGGAAACAATAATTAATATAATTTTTGGTAATCTATTATTCGTATAGTTGAAAACACACTAAGGTAAAAACACCTAGGTTCCACAAAAGGCACAATATCAGTTATTTGAAGTTATATTAACATATATTTGAATGTAATCCAGCTCACCGTTGAATATATCACGAGATGAAATTTAAATTAAGGAACAGTATACGAAAACAGATCTGCAATATGCCCCTAGATTGTCTGATTATCAAATCAATGTTCTGCTGTGGTATGACTGACCAAAAAGCGCTGCAAGATTATAAAACAGTAAAACACGAGCGTACACTTTTCTAAGATTAGAATTGTACGCTTTGAGTATGTTTTCAACATCACAGGTGCATGCGTTATATTATTTTCTCATATTTGTTACACAAACGGATTAATAAATGTTGTTAACACTTTACTGACTGGAATTTTTGATATGTATTCATCGCCTATTCCGAACTTTTACCGATATCTATAAGCTAAACGTATTTTGATGCTACCATGACTACTATATTCCGATTGCAGTCCACTCAAACGTTTTAATCGCGCTCGTCGCTATAAATAGCAACAGGGCAATGATTTATAATAACGCACGTGAGTGTGTGTAATAAAGATTATTGTGTAATCCATGAAAAGCCATAAACATTGAGAGTAAGGAATATTATGTGATGTATAAATTATTATCGAAATTAAAGTCCGTTAATCGACCTTCAGCCAGTAAAGTGTTAATATAGTCGTGACGTATCAATGGCTACTTTATTGTCGACGATAAATACCTATACCGGCTGTATAATATACCAGCCTTGGTGAATGTATATTGTTATAAATATTTCTACGCAAAAATGTCTCCACAAAAGTTTTCCATACTTCAACCTTTGTAAGCTAAAACTATAAGGCGTAAGAGTCGGGACAATGGTGGTCATTTGTCCTAAACAGTCGTCGAATATGTGTCCCAAAGAAATAATGAATATATATCGACAATGCGCACTATTGCTGATTAATGAGCTGTATAATCTAGATTCCATTTAGATCTTCCCATTCAACCATAATGTACTTAATCTTATTTGCTGTATAATTTTATACTATAAAAGAAAAGGGAAACATAAACGTAAATAGAAGAAGACCAATAGAAAATCAGAGGTTGCTACATTGTTTTGCTGCAATATAATTATCTGGGAATAATCGACGGAAGACCTAAAGCAAAGCACATGACTGAAATATTACCTAGCAATCACTGTGGGTTAGAGAAAGTTAACATACTTGTGTAAATAAATATTTACAACATATAGCAACGGATACCACATGGATATGTGTCGATATCGTTCTGCAAATTTCGATCTGGTATCGAGTAGTATTAAAGGCGTAGTCATCAGAAAGAATCTTTCTCATACTTACTCAAAAGTATCGATCTCCATTTGATGCTTCTGCGAATATATCAGTATCGATTTGATACCTCTCTAGAAAATATGAAAGCACATTCGATATTTCTCGAGAATTTTGATACCCGATAGTGCCGCAACAAATTCGAAATCAATATTGCTGTAGAAATCCGATTCTATCGTTCGTCTCAGCTTTCGATAGCACTTGATGCTTTCCATTGAGTAGTTGATTGTGTATTACCAATATGTTTATTATTAAACCCATCACAACCAGTTATGTACTTAACTGTGAAGAGAGGGAGGAGGGGGCCTATTGAAAGAAATAGATACCAGTCATCCATGACTTTGAAAAGTGAACAATATTTTTTATTTCATATTGCTGTAAAAGTATTATCTATAGAAAAAAATAAAATATATGAAGTTATTAAAATCATGCAGTTTAACGAGATTAACGTATGTTGGCCATAATAATTAATGTCATACTTGCAAAATTCAGTATCGAATTAACACTAAACCTACTAGTTATTTTCCAGATGTATTTAGATGTACTAGATATGAGATATAAAAGAAAAAGAGGATGTAAAGTAAACATGTCAATAGATTAATTTATTGAACCATACGTTGTAACAAAATCATGGAATATCTCAAAAATTAAACCCACCCTAAACTTCTGCAATTTTTTAAAGAAATTACTGGCCGGTCATTTTAACCAGTTTGGTAGGTTTAGTGTTGAACTTATATTCTTTAAATAGTATAAATGTGGATAATACAAGAAAACCTACTCTATTATAATATAATATTCTCTTGGAAAGACACGCAACAAAGAAAAAATATAATTTAAACAAAAATAACAATGCAGTACTCCCCTCCCTCTTTGAAAAAGAAACCGAATCACAAATGATGTCTTTGGAATAAATTGAGTAATATTATAACTGTTTAGTACGGTAATATGCTTTCATAAACATATCGTGGATATTATCTATGACAATTCTTTGTAGTAACTGAAATAATGCATAAAAGATACCATTAAAGTAAATGTTTGGACAGATCAATCCATGAGCACACGGCCACTACATTTAAATCAAAATTAAGTTCTTGCATGGGTGGTAGAGGTAATAATTCTGAGAATACGATTACATTTTTTTTACAAAAACATTAATTCACCTTCTGAAAAAGAAAAACAATATCGAACAAGAAAACATATTGATCGAAAACGCTTTACCATTTTCCATAAAATATATCCGTAAGAATATGCAAATGATATATTATACAGTAAATTTATACCCAACGACCGGCGCATATCAGTGTCACGTTAGCACTAAACCTACCAGTCACTTTCTGGACATATTTATGTATACTTCGTATATCCTTAAAGAAAAAGGCTATTAAGGAGAGATATCGTTAGATCGACAGAACGATTCACACTCTGCGGTAGAATCATGAAAATCTTGGAACATGCCCAACTGCAAAGTACGAACAATTTTTCGTACGGCAATTTTTCTAAAAAACGATTGACCAGTCATTTTGACCACTTTGGTAGGTTTAGTATTAAATTGTGGCAATGAAACGATATACAACAAGATATGTGCTTGTAATTAATCATGTACGAATTTACTGAGTTGAAGGTATTTGCTTCTGTATCTGTGTGAATAATAAGTTTCGTTACACAGGAGATAATAATAGGTACTGTTGGTCTTTGGTTATACTGACTAAATACTTAAGTACATGTACAAGTGTGTTAATCTTTATCGAACACAACCTTTTTATATATATGTAGCTTGTTATGTTCGAGCTTTACTCGACGCGGACACGAAAAGTTCTCACGAAGATTAGTTGACACAAACGCACATTATTTTTATGAAAAACAATTTAACAATTTCACATCGTATTTTAAACATTTAAATTTAATAATTTGAATCTAATCTTTATGGGAATCACCACTGTTTTAATTTTTTACTACACACTATTTTCATGTAAATATTGTGTAGCTAATAATTTTATTTTTATTGTACATTAAAATGTACAATGAATAATTGTACAATGAACATTAATATCACGATCGAGGTTGTTGGAAGAATCGAAAATATTCAAGGACTTTAGAAACTTCAAGATCACTCTGATTTTTCTCATTATTATTATTATTATTATTACAATCTTCTTACTGACTTTCTCTGCGATGAAATATGGATCCACTCGTAAAAATATCACTGAAATATCACAGAACTTATTGTCTGTTGTCCCGTAAATATATACATGTAAAACCAAGTGCGTATATATTAGGCAATCAACATGTTTTATCTTGTTCAATCTTGTTACTTTATACAATCCATGTCTTACACACAACATAAAGATACAATTCAATGCAAAGGTAACATACGCCTTATAAAAATTAAATAATTTCTCAGCACATCTAATTATTCCCATTATCCCTCGATCCACCCAAATTTGCACAATACTAACGTTATACCTTTTATCAATTCTTACTCGAAACAATAATACTGGCGCATGATAGCTAAAGGGCTACACAAATGTAGGATGTAGATTTTTCCGCGGCGCCTACATAAATGAAGTCTTATCTCACGGACAGTCATCGATTAAATGCCACTGGAAGGGATTAATATCATCCCGATAAGTCTGCAAGCTTTCATATCTCCCGACCGTAAGGACCGATTCGAAATTTCGTGCGTGACCATGTACGAGACACGTTCGATTAATACCAAAGCGTGCGGAGCTTGAACAGATAGGAAACGCACTCGATTGTAAATAAAACTCGTGTATTAGCGCTAAATAGAAATTTGTTTGGTAGAACTGGCAAGTAACGCCGTGTGTACGCGGCTCGCCATTGGGTGTTTGTATAGAATCGTTATACACCGCTCTCCTGTATGTACATGTTAAAAGAACCTGTAGATTTAATGTTTCATAATCTGTTCGAACATCTTCGGGTTTGTATGATATTTCTATACGGGCACACTGTACGTAATAAATTGTCGAACTGAGCGATATTTGGCGTTAAGATTTATTGATACCATATATAAAACCCTTTTTCGAATGAAACTCGCGGCCCTGCGTGGTAGACACATTGTTGAAGTCGAATTGATTGGAGCCAAATTTGATTAATCGGTCGTTCTGAGTTAGAATCTATAAAAGCACGGTGACAAGATCATAATTTAGTGATATTATACAAGTATAATGTATTATTGAAATTCTTAATTTATTTGAAATTTAATGTGACCAGTATGAATTATTCGCCCAGAACACTGTGTTGAAAAAGTTGCAAGAAATAATAAACCAGCCTATGTTGTTCTTGTTCTGTGTACTGCCTTTTGCGGTATAGCTTCTTTGTATCTGTATATTAATCGTTCAAAGGACCGAATAAAGACTACCCTCATCGTATTAAAAGCGAGTTCCACGTGTAACCTGCCCTTCCATGAAACACTACGGTTTAGGCTGAAATTTATTCGATCTTTCTCATTTTTTTAATGTTAATTTATTGTGTAAGTGCAGGAAAAATAAGAATATTTAACATATGCAGAAAAGATCTATGAGGAGCAAAAGCTACAGCACATTTCAGTGCAAATGTTATTTAAAAGTATCATATAGTAAATACTACAGATTAGCATCTAAAAGATAAATTTTAACTGCGTGCAATAAATTACGTAAGTTCTACATCTTTATTGGCGGATACATGTATAAAAACATAATCAATACTAGCGCAGTATAAAAGAGTAGGATGTTTATTTGTGCAAATATTTTTAAATATCTAATCAAAAGTATATCTCACATGCTGAAACCGCGTTAAGATATCCGGAAGCGCAAATTTGTTCATCGTTCTTTTAAGAAACTATGATTGCACATTTTATCTTGATCTGGCGTATATGATTATGTGAAAGTATAATACAACGCTACAGACGCATTAAAATTTAGATTTTGTAAAATTGAACTTAAAATTAGGTCAATATGTCTACTTCTGAGAACACAGTTGTAAGTAAAAAAAAAAAAACAGTAGCAAAATTATTAACAATTTTGATCAGGTTTTGAACACAATACAACAGAATTTTCTTATTATATACATCGTTACGTGTACAAAATATTGTTGCGACTTGGGCCCTCAAGATGGAGGAACTGCCCCCCACTATTTCATCGACGATGAAGGCAGAAGAGAGTTGTTGATTGAAAAAAAGGATTCGAGCATAAACGATGAAAGAGATCTACTACTATACAAATAAAGTTTGCTGTGTAATAAGTGAGTCATTCTTCCGCGAGCACGCCCCGTCGCAACAATATGATAAAGAATACTGATTTATTGTAAATAACAAACATCGCTAATAAAGAAGAAAAGTAAGGAAAAAAAAGTCCAAATGTCCAGACTCACTCTGAAAGTGAAGAAAGGAAAATCGGATGGTTTGTTTTTTATAAACAGCACGCAAGTTCATATGAAGAGTAAAATGTATTAAGTTATTAAAGTTACAGAATGTAACAATATTACTATAATAAAGAAATATGTTCACATGACCAATTAAGTTAAAATATATTTATAAAAATAATGGCGTGCTCGCGTATGTGTGCGGGCACACGCACGCATGTGTGTGTGCGTATATGTAAAATTATTATTAGAATAAATTGAGCTGCAAATATAAAAAGGAAAAAGCGAAAATGTTCTTTACCATGCTCCTATTCTGTTATGCGTAATATTTCATATTAAAGCACACATCGTCATAACAATTAAGACGATCCGTCCCACCATTTATGGTACATGTTAAGCTTGATCCTCAAGTCACGTATACTGCAATTGGTACACGCGGACATATTTATTAAATGTGCTGAAAAGATTTTATGACAAGTTTAATTCTGTAAAATATATTTCTACTAAAAGAATATGGGATGTGTGGTGTATAACAAGCGACCGAATGCGTGTGAGTGTGTGCGTGAACGGATGTGTATGCTTGTAGTACTCAATGTTTTTAAAATTAAGACGCCAACCAAAGACCCTTGACACTGACGTGAAAAAAAAGACGTTGAGAGAGACAGAATTCGGACGATTGCGAGAGCGAGTGTGAGAGCTTTGTGTGCAAGTTAGGTTTTTTTTCCATTGTCCTTCGACTGTTAATAAACTTTATTACAAAAAATTTCTACAATTTGGGGGCTCGTCCGGGATCGAGAGAGCCACTTGATCCCAAAACAGTTAAAGTAACAAGTTGGAAGTAACAGATAGTGACGACTATAGTGAAGAAAGCAGTGCCGTGAGAGAAAATGAGGATAATTATTATTATTATTATTATGTGGAAGACATCGACTGCGGTGGTCATTAGCCTGAAATGAGGAAAATGAGTACACCGGACGTGACTGATTTTTTGGTGACGAGACTTAGAGAAATTCTGAGAGAGAAGGGCCTCGCAGTTTCGGGAACAAAGGCAAAGCTGACCCTTCGGTTAAATACGGCGGATCCGACGGATGACTAGATGAAGAACGTGACAGCCAAATCCAGACCGCGAAGAGCGTGAGCGCGGTGTTGCGAACAGAGCGTAGCCAGTGACGTAGACCGCATGCGTCGCGAGTTAGACTTAGCTCAACGGGAAAAGGCCCTTGCATTGCAGGAATTGGAACTGGCAAAGAGCAAATCGAGTTAATGATAACGATGCAACAATTAAGCGTCAATAGAAGGGTGCCAGAGCAGCGAGTCAAGCCGAAACCAACGGTTCAGCAGAGAACACCGGTGAACGTGAGCGCTGTTGCCAAATTACTGAGAAGTTTTGACGGGAGTGAAAGCGATTACGCGATCTGGGAGCAGCAAGTGCGAGCACTGAAGACAACGTATGTGTTGACCGACGGCTCGGCGAAATTGCTGATCGGGTCAAGGGTAAAAGGTAGCGTATTGGCGTGATTACACTCGAAAGCAAAGCATATTTACTTGACAGCAGATGACCTCCTGAAAGGCACAAGAGGTGTTATCTATCAACCAGAGAACATGTTGGTCGCAAGACATAAGCTGCAAGAGCGCGTGTGGAAAAGGGAAGAATCATTCACCGAGTACGGGCATCAGAAGATAATTTTAGGAAACCGAGTGTCGGTGAGTGATGCAGAAATCGTGGAATATATCATCGAGGGAATTCCGGATTTGGCCTTAAGAGATCTCGCGCAAGCGCAGAGGGTGAAGACGACGACGGACCTCCTCGAATCGTTTTAAGGGATAACGTTGCACGGTACAGCCCTGCCACACAACGCGACGAGTAGGACAAGGACGGAAAGACCCGCGAGAGAAGGGATTGACGAGGGAAGGGAGCGGCAATGTTTTTACTGCGGCGATCGCGACCATCAAGGTGTGGATTGTCCGACGAAATTTAAGGGTCCGAAGTGCTTTGCGTGTAGACAATTTGGGCACAGAGCGGCTAAGTGCGATAAGAGCGTCCACTAGAAGCAAGTAAATGTGTGTGAAACGTCGACCATGCGGGACAATAAGGTATACAAATCTGTAACTATCGGAGGTGAAGCGGTAATGGCAGGCTTAGTCGTAGGTAGCGATTTGCAACTGATGGGGGCAATGTTATATGCGAGATTGCGGTCTCCGCCGTTTTCTGGCAGAAAAATTTTATGTACGAGGCTGAGCTTAAATACGTTTTTCACCTTGGGTAGTTTTGAAGCTGACGTGAGAATAGATAGAGAGATTTTCTCTTTGCGTATTCACGTTCTGTCGAATGCGTATTTCCGTCGAGATCTTTTGATCGGATCTGGCTTGTCGGAGGACGCGCGAATCTTACTTGACAGGAAAGTTGCGCGAATTTTGAGACTAGACGAGGAGACACGATCATCGGATGGCATTCATGAAATACTCTGTATTGACACTTTCGAAAAAATACCGACGTGAATACGACCCACGAATAGCAAAAGAATCTTGAGAGTATCAAAGATGAGCATGTCAGGCACGAAATTCAAAATTTAATACGCAGTTACGAGCCGCGTCATACCAAACAGGTTGCTATAAAAACAGAGATCATTCTGAAAGATGATGTGCCCGTGTACCAGCCGCTCCAAAGGTTAGCGTCGATACAGAGGGATATAGTTAATAAACAAATAAAGGAATGGATTCGAGATGGCATTGTCAAGGAGAGTACCTCCGAATATGCTAGTCCTATAGTGTTGGTAGCCAAAAAGAACGGTCAAATGCAATTATGTGTAGATTACAGGCGTTTAAAAGTAAAAGATAACCCAGATATGCGAGACATCACCGCGAAAGAATGGAACGATATGTTCCAGGAGAATGTGCTAAGGAAAGTATCTTGAAAATTCAGGAAGAAAATCGGCGCAATTACAATAAGGGTCATAAAGTAACGCACTGTTATAGAGAGGGAGATTTGGTCGCCGTTAAGCGAACCCAATTAGGGCCGGGGTTGAAGCTTGCACATAAGTACCTAGGACCCTACCGAGTGACCAATGTCTTGCGCAATGACAGATATATTATCGAAAAGGTCGGGGAGCAGGAAGGTACCCGTCGCACCTCCACTGCAACCAAGTTTATGAAATTGTGGTTTGATGACTGGGATTATTCATTGTCATCCGACACAGAGGCGTCCGATACCTGAGTGTGGGATATGTGGTGCATAGACAAGTGACCGAATGCGTGTGAGTGTGTGCGTGTGCGAATGTGTATGCGTGTAGTGCTCAATGTTTTTAAGATTAACCCCTTGCACTATGCGAAACTCTGAAAAATCCGTGCCAAACTTGTCCGCCGGAATGGTCACAGAAGGAGCCGAGCGGTGGAGTTCATGTGGCGCAATTTGAAACACGACACCTTGCGACTGAGTTACATAGTCCCGCTCGTATTTACTTCACGGGATGAAATTATTTGGAAATTCAAATGAATTTGGATCAAAAACTTTTAAATGAAAGTAACACTATGCCCTAGGTAACATATGGCCTATATGGAGAGACAGAATCCCATTAGAGATAATCATATTTGGCTCGAGATTAAGATCACGATGCTGACTCGTGATGTTTATGTTTGGCACGGAATTGTAACAACGAGTCTGACTCGTGATATTCAAGTTTGGCACAAAATTTTTATCACGAGTCAGACTCGGGAAAATAGTGCTAGGGATTAAGACGCGAACCAAAGACGTTTGACGATGACGTGAAAAAAAGACGTTCAGAGAGACAGAGTTCAGACGATTGCGAGAGCGACTGTGCGAGTTTTGTGTACAAGTTAGATTATTTTTCCATTATTTTTCGACTGTTAATAAACTTTATTACACAGAATTCCTACAAGAATGAGGCATTATAAAAAATACAGTATAAAAGAAGCTATAGAAAGTTGTTTAATTGTTATATATACGATAATTAATAATTACGTGTAATAGTTAAAACTTATGTTTCAACAGAAGCAAATGAAAAACAAAAAGTGTTATGTGCATATATTTATCTACTCTCTTTTTTATTATATATTTTACTTATATCGTTTTTTACTTAATAAATTCGAATACAAGTTTCTTTTTACTACTTAATAGTAGATAGTGTGTAGGTTCATCCGGAAAAACGATGGTATAATTATTTATTTGAGCATATTTAAACAGGGTACACCCATTTCTGTTATTAATTTGGCAGTTCCATGCTTTGTGTCTTGAGTTAAGATCACCTATTAATAGAACTTTTTCTCCTATATTAAGTAATGCGTTTAAATCTTTGTCAGTATAGCTTAAGGATGGTTTATTATAACCTGCTATTATGTAAATACCATTGACTAATTTAATACATACGTTCTCGATTATTACGTTCTTTTTTTTAATTAGTTTGTATGTTAAGTTGCTTTTAATGAGTATCATAACACCTCCTGCCACGTTGTCTTTACTATATCTTTCACATTTATAGTTTCTAATACTGTATTTGTCCTTAACATTTAGCTTCGTCTCATTTATAAGCATGATATCTATAGTATGACTATTTAACAATTCTATGAGTTCGCATGTTCTATGTCTTATGCTATTTGCATTCCAGATACAGATTTTTATTTCATGCATTGCGTTTCTAGTGATTGACAGAATTCAATAAAATTTGAAACTCTTCGACCTGTCCATTGCACAGCTCTATTTTATGATTTAATTTCTTCACTAGCGCTAGCATATTACTGGTATTAAATTTTGCATTTAGTTTCTTAACCTCTTCTATGAGTTTTATAAAATCCAAGAAATCATTGTTTGCATTCTGTGGATATTTAGATGTTTCAGTGTCCTCTTGTTTATCTTTCATACTATATTCCTCGTTATTTACCATGGATTCTTTGTCTCTTGTCATCCATCCACTTCCTATTTCCTGTGTTCGTGCTGTTTTCAATAAAGGAAATTGTTCGATGCTCTTTAAATCTGGTTGATGAATTATCCTCTCAGCATGGTTGGTTCTTGCTTTCCTTGAGTCTTGCATCCGCACTACTTTTGTATGCCTCTTCTTGTATGCTTCGCATATTGTAGCAGGACTAGAACTGGTGTTTTCAGCGTGGTATGGTCGTTAACGTAAAGAATAAATATTAATAAAATATTAATGTTGCAAGGTAAATAACTAAAGCGGATAAAGGTAATGTATACACTAAATCATTAACTTGTTCAACAACCCCTGAAGGGGAGTAAAGAGAAACTAAAATACGGCCGTGGAGGTGCCAGGCAACAGGAACTAGTTGGCCCTGATTTATTAATACTACAATCGACATACGCGCGATTTACAAACTGCACGAAACTTATAATCATGCTTGGTGTAATAAATATTTAGTTGCATTGTTCATAGAAACAAGCTAATATAATATTACGGAACTTAATATAAGTTACAGTCAGTATACAGAGATGTTAACTTTAAAAATTGTTTAAATGTCAACACACGAAATACACGTTTAAATACAAACACGAAATAACCTTTGCCCGTACGATGTTTTCACTCAAAGTATATAATATATTACGAATTGTTTTCACACCTACGGGGATCAATTCAGCGAAGATTAAATCAAGTAATTACTTGACATGAAGAGTGCATCGATTATTAATCCCGTTTTTTCAAAACTATAATGCACTTTTTCCATAGCTGTGCAATGGTTCTTTTCAAAGTTATGGAACCATTGATTCTTGTCAGAACCATGATTTATTTTACGTTGAAGCAATCGGTCGATCAATTAAAGTTACGAAATCCTGATATAAAACAACTCAGATACAAAAGTTTTTTCTTGAAGGACTTTTTTTCAATTTTTAAAGCTAAAACCCTTCTTTTCCATTTCCTTATACTGACAATAACCTTTATTAGGTTCCGTAATATTATATTCGCCTGTTTCTATAAACAACTAAATATATCAATATGTATTACACTGCTCATGATTGTAAACTTAGCACAGTTTGTAAATCGCCCGCATATCGATCGTAGAGTCAATAAATCAGGTCCAGCTGGTCTCTGCCGCTTGGCACCTCCAGGGTCGTATTCCAGCTCCTTGCCCCTCTCAAGGGATCATCGAACAAATTATCTGTAGCTGAAGAATGAACTGTAGATGATCAGTCAATGTTTGAGAAAAATATACGTAGTTTGAAAGTCATATGATCCGCCGTATAAGGAATGAAACGATTTATTTAAAACGTTTTGTAGTACCATGGGGAGCATGACAGACGTAAAATTTGTTAACCAGAGTGTAGTTTCTGCCATGAATTATTTTTTGCTCGTTTGGAATAATAAACGCGGAGAAAAATAATTTTCACTCTTTGTCGTCTGTCCGAGTAATGACGATTCTTCTGTTTGACACCAGTGAATTTTATCACTGACATTTGTTTATAATTTGACCCACAACACCAACGTAGTGTTACCGGCGATTTATGTATCTGTCATTGATAGTAACACAAATAGCGTTTTTCATAACTTCATAATTTTGTTTTTAGTTTTTAATCTCAATTTTTCTTAATTCTGTTTCTTTATAAATAGCCTCCTACGTGCATTCTACTTTTTCAAAATTATAATTAAAAATGTGTGTAAATGTATAATATTTATCTACAATTATACATTCATATGCACAGTAACGGCTACTTAACATTCATCACTCTGGATCTGTACGACAAACTCTATCAAGGAAGGTCAGCTTGATGGGAATTGCTTGATCTTGTTTCTTTAACTCGTTCGCCCCAGGCAACATTGCATGTTAGAACGAGATACCGAGCGCGAATAAGACATACAGAGCAAGTTAAGCGCAATAAGAGCGAGTAAGATATGAATCGTTTATTTTGAAAGTGGCCTAAGTATATAATGGCCTTTCATAGATATACGTAAGTAGTGTAACACATCCGTATCCTATACGTGTGTTTTTATTTTTATTGAAACGCAAACTCTTAAATATCTCGATTTGTATGTAAATGGACTTAGGTCACTTCAAAAAAAAAATTAAACGATCATATATTGAAATTTTGAAAGGCTAGAGGATTAGCGCAAGCGCTCCTTAATCTTGCTGTGGCTATTTGTGTGTGAGTCGTTGCTGCGGAGCTTCTCGATTTCGTCACATGAGGCCCCTAAAGTTAATTCATAGTTTGCCAGTGCAACCTAAACATTACGTTGAGAACGAGCCATAAATACGGCCTTTGAAATTGATTCGTAACCTCGTGTCAACTGAATGGCGCGAAAAGATTTGATGTCAAATAGTTTAAATGCAATCCTTTAAACGCCTTTGAACCTCAGGATAACGACGATGGCCACTTCCACAGACATTGCCACGGTACACAAGAATTTTTGTTATTTGAAAATCTTTTTTAAACGTTAACGAAAAGTATTTTTTAAAACCTAACCTTAATTTTGGTACATCAATGTATCAAACGTATATTTGACATCGACGTTCGTTTCTTTAGCATTTGAGCTAAAGAATTTCTAACTTTATTACATTTGTAGGTACCAGTTTTCTTTTTAATTCAAGACGAATATATCTATTATGATTATTGTTACCATAATTGTTATTACATATATATATATAGTATTATACATCACTCACCGCTGGAGCTGGTAGCGGATACCAAAGGGTGAAAAAAAATATATAAACACGTGTCTTATTTGATTTTCTCTTGACATTTTTGTTATAATTGGTAATCGCTTCATAGAAGCTACTCAAAATGCATCAATCTTGGTATGTATACAAGCATTGTATCAATGAATTTCACAATCCTTTAAAAATCTGTAGCAATAAATCTGTTAACGGTCTTGGATATTTATTTAGAGGTTTTTAATTAGCAATGGGTGTTGTATACACAAGTATCATTATAATGAATCCAGAAATATAAATCTAACAAATTTATAACTAGCGACTAAGCAGTATATGCTAGTAGGTTTAATACTACCTATTCATTTATGAGGAAATCTTTCATTTTGAAACTCTCTTGCTATTCGGCTGGAATCAGGTAGTACATTGTAATGCAATTCTATGTGACTTGCAACATTCAATGAGATTTCTTCTAATTAATAGATATTAATCTCTAGTTGAAATATGTAGTCTTGATTAAATTCTCACAAAGTGTTTGTGTCCATTCATTTGTACTGAAATATTGTTGATATGTTAAATGCAGAATTGATTTTCCGCAGTTCATTTTATTAGTCAATAAAATAGTAGATAGAAAATATTGATGTATGATAAATTTTCATAGGAGCCATATCCAAAGAACTATTTTTGTGGAAAAATGATTCTCTTAAAGTTCTCGTACATGTTGAACATGACATGAATAAACCTGATATTTTTGTAAAACTCTATACCACTACATGTCCAATATTCTCCATTGGTGATATCCTTTCAAGACTTGTAGTATTATTTTTCGTAACGTGTGCTAAAATTTGTTCTTTATGATTAACATATTTGCTGTTAATTGGCTTACCACTATCTGATACTCACTTTTTGAATAAACTCGTATTTCATAATATAAGTTTGTACAAGTATTTTTGTAAACTTAGAAATATTTTATTATCTCGTAGACCTCTATAAGGAAAATGATTACCATATAATCATCTTGCTTTGATTGAATTAAATTCAACAACACCACGCATTAAATACATGTCTGCTATTTCTTGATATGATTAACCCTTTGCGCTTGAGAGGCGACTCTCGGTCACCACAGTGTTTTATGCGACAATTCTAGTGCCACGTGGGATGTGCCAATCTTTGTTTATATTAAATTCTCTTAAACCTTCAAGCCATAAGGAGAGTATACCTATACTTCAAAAATACCAACAAAGGAGAAGAACGAACGCCACAAAGATTGAATGACCATCTCGAATAGCTACTCCGCTCTGCTGAAAAAGTCGTCGAGCGCAAAGGGTTAATTACTTACTATTTTTTACATAATTCTACATCATGAATTTGTAATGGCAAGTAGGAAATTCTTAAATATTTCTAGTAAGAGAATAGAGAACTGAAATTGAACCACAAGACGAAATGAGTAAACTTATGTAATGAACGAAATTAACAAGGTCTAAAAATATACATAACGTACAGTGCACTATATGTAAATACAAATTAAGAATGATCTTTTCAGGCACCTAGTATGAAAATAACCTGTTATAGATTACTGTAACAAACAATACATTTTGTTAAAAATCAATGATGTGGACATTAAAAAAGCACTAAATAATAAAAAATATAAAAATTTAATTTTAAAATATTAAAATCAAATATAAAATTTGTATTATGTACGATCTATCCATCATATATAGGTTCCGAAATATTTAACTTTAGAATAAATCTAATCTATATAATTTTTTCTTATACGTGGAATAGTTTGTAAAATTGGTAACAAATTACACAATTTTTTAAACTATACATTGATACACTATAAGCACTTGTCTACTCTACGCATAATGTAAGCTATGTCTGAATGTGGTGGAAGCAGAATGCTACTCATTTATTGGATGTAGATAGGTGTTTTTATTATAATTACTTATATTATTTGTCACCAACTTCTGAATATTTTTGATACATAAAAGAAAAATGTGTTGACATCAAGGCTGTACATAATAAAGGTTTTTATTTGGTTGCTAATATAATTGTTTATTATGTCATATTTCTTTACTCAGTTTTCAAGTTATTTTTAACATTATTTTTCGATTTTGAGTTTTTACTTTTTTTTTTATTTCTTCAGTCATCACGTTTTTTCTTTGAATACTAAACATTTTAATTGCAAAATATGGGTAGGCATACTAGATATGTTTTTTGTTGAAGAAAATGTTATGTGAAAAAAATGCAAAGTGATAGGAAAGAACATTTGTAACCATTTTCTAATACAGTTAATAGCTATTAAATTGTAGTAAATTATATTGTAAATTACATTTTATAGAGCTAGCTTGCTAGATTACTACCCATATGTACAAGAGAGTCAATAACTTTTATGATCTTACATATATTCTTTTAAAGATGTGGAAATACATTTTTTTTAAAAATGGTATGGTGATGATACATATAATATTTAATTAATTATTTCTGTTTCAAGGGTGTAACTTTTGAAGATTTTCATGCCACTTGCATGTTTTTAAACACCACACTATACTTCTTTATTCTTAGTGATATAGCAGATATTTGGACAATTTCAAGAATCCCCATTACAAGTTTCTTTGATTATAAATAAAAAGATAAAGAAAAAAAACTTATGTTTTAAATGATAGTCAAATTTGTGGCAATTCACATCAAAGCAGCATTGCAACTGTTAGATTACACAAATTATACACAAGCTATATGTTTCCAAATTAAATGTAGGACATGATTTAATGGTTCTGTGCCTTATAACTGGTAGAATTATTAGCTCCTGTCATAATATTTTTACTATACAAGTGTATAATGTTGCCAGCCAAAAAAATTGTTCATAAAATAGTGAATACCCTTTAATCCTTTTACTGCAGCGTTCTTTTGGAGCAAACTATCAGTATAGATGGTACAATCTTCACATGTCAGTCATTGTGATTTGTCCACTGAATACTGACTAAAACAGTATCTAGAAATTTGATACTATAATCAGGGGTTGAAAAAATAAATAGTTGCAAATAAATTAAAAATATCCAGTATTTAATGCACTTAATTTGGACATGTCCTCAATAATAATTTGCGAAAAAAATGCAAAATTGATAATGAGGACTAAATTTATTTTGTCAATTTGAACATAATGAGAATAAAGATAATACAAACAAATGAAGATAGCAGAAACAGTTTAATAATTAATTAGTGTATAATATATTTTAAAGCATGGATCAATGCATAAATGTATATCACATTCTTTGCATTGATATCTACTTTCTCATTGGATTTTACATTTACTACATACGAAACACTTTCGCACTTGATTTGATCCATAATGGAAGCACAGTATTTCTTTTCCCTTAATATATATCTGAAGTTTGTAGATATTTTCCAAATATTTGTTTGATACATGATAAATAAAGTTCTGTGAAAGGTAATTCTTTACTTGATATATATTTATACTAAATATATGAGTTCCAGATACTTACATCTACTAAATGAAAACATAATTGAATACAGTCAGGTGTTTTACATGTTCAGGTTTTGACTTTAAGCTCAAAATTGTGTATCTTTGGGCTTAAAATCTGAGCCGACCAATAAATGTCCATAAGAGGAACTGCCATTGTAAATGGATTGCTATTTATTCCTCTGTGAGATGTTTGTGATTCTTCAATATCTTCATCTCCGTGTTCTAATTTGGAGTTAAAATATCATGTATCCATAGGAGCCAAGAACTCCATATAACATAAAGCAAAGACTTATTAGTGCATGTGTTACATGTAATTCAGACATGATAGCATACAGACTTAACCAATTTGATAATTGCAACATTTCATTAATCTGAATAATAACTACTTTCAGCATTCCTTGTAATGTAATCTGTTATATGCAATCATGTATAAATCTCCAGATTAGACTGCAGAGGTACTTGAACACACCATTGCCGCAGAGATGTAGGGATATTGCGATACTGATAGAGGAGTCCAGCACAGCAGAGCTTCAGCATGTTTTTCCTATACTGATTGACTCTCTCTTTGGAATATCGGACAACATTGCCTGGGGTTTGCACAATTTGACACTGAAGAGGAATCCTCTGGAGTATGAGACGCTTTGTAACTTTCTGGGACCACAGGGACCAATATTCTCTCTCTGCTACAAACTTCTGCCAGACTGTTACCTGAAGTACAATTTTCCAGTTTCTTACCTTCCGGTGCGTTCGCATTTTTATTTTACATATTTCAGTTCTTACATATATACATATATCATGTTTTATTGTTATGCTACTTATCAATTTGCTCTTGTGTGCTCAATTTTCAATTTTTCTTTCGAAAACGCCCTATGGATTTTTACAAAATTTTGTGATTTACAATGTGGAGTTTGATGAGGTAAGATCTTTATTTTCTATTAAGTATATACTATACACAAACAACCAAAACGTAATTATCATTCTTGCGAAATGTTGGATGGCGTGTAATCAGAACAATATTACCTACAGCTATGAAACTGTTACCTTAGAAAATTGAACATTGACTAGCTCTGGGTGTCGAACATGTCCTGATTTTGATGACATAATGGCATGTACATTTCAATGTCGTCATCCTTTGTTTTGCTCTGGTTAATAGTAGATTGTTTCTACAATCTAACTAAACAAATATTGCTGGCTGTATGTAAATCATCTATCAACATTACTTTACCATATTATAAATATTTGTCTTAGCCTCCAAGGGCATTTTTAAACTAAAATTTGTATTCTGGGATTTCTTGAAATGTAAATAACAAACATGAACTGTATTTTGTAGAAAATTTTTTTTACAGTTATTTTATTTAAAATTAATTACATATTTTAGCTCTGTATCGTTAGTATCACAAGTTTTATTATTAAAAATAAAATAAAATATTATTTACAGCTATAAATATTTACAACTGTAACCTGCCAATATATTTTCTATAAAGAAAATTGTACAAAAGATCACAATTAATTTACATTCCCTGAGGTTCTGGGATTTCTAGAATTTTTCTAAAAATTCAGACCACAATATATATCTTGTTCAAAATGATCGCCAGGATCAATGGATAGATCATCAATTTCAAATAAATTAAGAAGCTCTAGAATTCCTTCTCCTGTAAGTGGTCTTCATTGATCTTGAACTCTAGGCATTGCGAAATGACCAGAACAACAAAGTAAAAAGACAGCAGGACATTTTCCTAATCTTTTAGTTTATGACAACCTTTACAGCACAATGTCCTCAAATGGGGACGAATATTAGTTATAAATATTTATTTGCTAATAAAAGTTATAAATATTTTATTTGCTTTTTGTTCTGAAAAATCTTTTTGGCTTATATCTTCAAAAATGCACTTTTCTATGGAAAAAGAAATGGTCTCCTAATCTCAAAAGATATATATATATCGGTTCACAAGAGGTACAGGTTTTTCACATTAAATTCACCCTTTTGCAAATGGAATCCACCTTTTTATAAATCAAGTACTTTTACATATATATTACACTCAACAAATATTAAATAACGTTAATTGCACAGTAAGAAATAAAAAATTGTATTATAATACGTACAACTACATATTTTGCATATGAAGATAAAGGTATATATAAAAACTGTCTACACACCATTCAATAATTGAATAATATAAATATTTCCTGTGACTTTCTTCAAAAATTAATTTAGAAATTGGAAAAGAATGATTTAGATGAAGTTTGGATAATTTTAGACAATGCAAGTATTTACAAGATGTAGGAAGTATGTGATTTAGTTTGTCAGACCTAGCACATATTAGTTTATCTACCACCATATTTATCGATGCTGAACCCTATCGAAGAAATTTTTTTCGAAAATAAAACTTAATACTAGAAATATCGTAGCTAATGCGTGAAAATATGTAAAGATAATAGATGTAATTAATTACTTAGCCGGAATCATTACATTTGCAAATTGTTAAAATTAATGCAATCTGTACATTAAGTTACCAAGTGCTACTGCAGGAGGCCCATTTTAGACTAAATTATTATATATACCAGACATATGTATATAATAACCCAGTCTGTAAACAGTTCTTGAATTCTTATTATTATTATTATTAAATTACTGAATTGTCTGCACACAGTTTTCATAGATATTTTTATCTCTATATGTAATTATATAATTGTATGTATTATAATGAATTTTTTTATTTCTTACTATATAATTAACACTACTTGATCTTTTTTTACATACAATATATATGTAAAAGTACTTTATTTTGAAAAGGGTGGATTCTATTTACAAAAAGCTGATATCCATTTGCAAAAGGGTGAATTTAATGTAAAAAACCTGTACAAAGATAAGTGAGAAAAGTCCACTTGAATGTGCGTATTTAGTTTTGTTTTGTGATAACACACATTGACAGAAAAGGTTGATATTGTTCTCTAACACAATCTATGCTTGTGGTAATGTGAGGACAACGTTTATAAACGATAATATTTATTGACATTAGACATACTAAGCATTTGTTTAGTATATCCTGATATGAGGACCCCATGACTGAAAGGGTTATATAAAGGGTCTCGCATTTACTTCTCTTGGTCACAATGACCTGCTTTTGGACCTTTTATTTTCTCTTTTATTATAAATCTAATGTGCATAGACATTTAAACTTGACGGGGACAATACTATTCAACAAGTTTTAACAAAGTTCACTGGAATGTGCCTCTGTAATTTTGAGCAGATTTGTAAACAATAATATTAAACATATTTTAACTAAAACGGTTTATTATTTCTTCATTTAGACTTTATTAAAATGGTTATACTTGAAACTTGTCTGGTAGAATAAACTTTGAAACCTGTTTTTGTTAAAATACTACCTTAAAAATTAAATTTATTGCTTTGTTATCTAATGCATATTAACACTTAACGGACGGGCTCCGTAGATTTATGTTTTTCCATTGTGACTTCCTACGACCAGTTACGTAGATCTATGTGTTCATTTAATTCTCCTGAAAAATACCCAGAAACTAGAAAAGGCAAAGCAGATTCGACCCATCCGTTAAGTGTTCAAATTTATATCCTTTTTTTTTTGGTAATTATGGCTTTCTACTAATGAAAAATTACAAGGCGTACGTCAAAAACTAGTTTATTTAATCGTAAAAGTATGAATTGTATATGCCCCACCCAATCAGGACAAAAAATTTTCAATAATCATCCAGCACGGAACATGTGAACGGTTGATGTCTTTCAGGTGCTCTCATAATGAAAGAAGGAAATCAATGATCGTTTCCATTTTCTTAGATATGGTCCTGATTCGTTTACTGTGAATTTGTGTACAGATTGTAATATGACTGTAACGTAAACATACAGATCGTAGATGACTAAAACGTCATCTATATATGTGAAACAAATATGTAGACTTTGGACTATGTTGCAAATAAAATGCCAAAATAATTTAACAGCATTGCATAACACGAACAGCATTCGCGGAAGTTCTAAAAAACAATGTTTGGTATAGGTCCCCAGCAGCTTCATACACTCCTTGACACAGCATCATCTAACTTTTTCTTCACAACACTTTATCCATTTGAGATGAATCATTGCTGTTTCCAATTAACCGCCAGATCAGAAGTACTTTGAATACTGTGCCAGTCCTTGTGTTTTACTTTGCGTAATCCACTACAGCCGATCGCTTAATGTTGGTAAACTCAGGCAGGAGCTTGTGATAACGTGATGTCCTCACCAGCACTTCGATTGAGACCCTGTCACTTTTGATCGCTCTACCCTTGAACATCGAAGATGTCCCTTGGTCGATGAATTTATTATTTTCTATATCCATAAAAAGTCCGCAATACGTTACGAAATAAAATCCTATAGTAGGGACGTTGATATCGGTCATTGTGAATCACCAAGAAAAAAGTTTTCTAAACTCCTTATTCATAATTATTAAATAAGACCATAATATATAATTCTCGACTCACTAATTGGTTGTAGAGCAGCATAGATGTAAATTAATTTAATGGTAGGGGTATCATGCAATGTGCGAAGTATTAGTGAAACCAGTTAAGAAAACCGATGCGACGACATAGAGACAAAAGGGGTCTTTCCTCGAGCACACCTGTCTTCATCTTTGATACTTTCCCATTTATCGCATTTGTTCTGTAACCCTTCAAGTTGCAAAAGAGTAGAATTCCTGTGTTTACGGGGAATCTACTAAACCCAGGGATTAACTATTTCCGCCTATCACGAGCCTATATACGTTTACATCAATGTTTGGAAACTCGTTGCTAACTTCACACTATCTCACTCGTTGTCGACTCTTATCTATTGCCTTTGTCACGCGGTCAAATTAGTATGTGTGACCACTTAGCGAATAATACGTTTCGATTGAAAGTACTAGAGGAGAGATTTAGGATTTTCGTTTGACCGATCAGATCTACATTTCTCTCACCGATTTTCATAGATGACGTTAATTGTACTTCTCACATCTATGCGTTACCCCGATTGGCACGGTGTCTGAAGCGGACGTGTACTGTTGACGTAACTTTTTTTTTACGTGAGGGAAATCTTTAAAGACCCCGGCTCCCTGGGGGGAGAGTCAGGAATGTGCCGGATTTGAACAGGCTAAAATCCTCACGGCGAGCAGCCTTTGCGTCAGGGTGCTTCCCTCTTTCTGTAGGCCTCTCCCGATAGTATGTTTTTCAACGGCAAACGGGTCTCCTACTATTATACTTACTACGTGGGGTCCTCCAAGGTATACAGTTTTGCACGACTATTCGATACCTCATTGCTCTGTAGCCTCATATGGACAGGAATTCAGACTATGGTGATTTTATTATACTCACTTAGTTTATTCAGTGCTTGCATACAATCCGAGACCACTGACGATTCAGTGGTCGTTTTTGCAAGCACGCCTATGACAGCTCTGCTATCAGAGCAGATGGAAATACTTCTGTCCTTAGTGCCTACTGAAATTTGCAGTTTGACGCATTTGAAGATAGCTGAAATTTCGGCCTAAAATATTGTAGCCTGTCCACCTATAGGGATGGTTAGAAGTTTGGCATTAGAAGCAGGATCTAAAGCGACCGTTTGCCATAGATCCATCTGTATACTAACTAGATATCCACCCTTGGATGTTGGAGTGATTTGGTGATTTCCCAGGCATCTCTACTTAGTATCTAAACTTTGAAGTTTTTAATCAACTGTTGTTTTCTCGGTATTCGGTCTTATCTTAAAATGAATGGGTTATCGTGGAGTAGCTCCAGTCCAGACTTTGTGGACCCAGTATCTTGCTACTCGCCCTGATATTTTAATCTATACATTGTAAATTCAGCTATTGATATGTGGGGGATTGATTTAAAAGATATTATTATGGATGGTTAGGTTCAAGTATTTTTCGCCAGAGACTTGTGTCGATACAGATGAATATTTTATTATTATTATTAAGATACAATTTACACTATATATGATTCTCTACACTCCAACTCTTTATAACTCTTTAATTCTGTAACTCTGTAACTCTTTCCTCTTTGACTCTGTAACTCTTTATTCTCGACTATTCTCTTCCACTGTTCTCTTCCAACTATTCTCTTCGACTGTTCTGTTCTGACTCTTCTTTCCCGACTGCTCTCTTCTGACTACCCTATATATTTTATCCTAAGATTCTACCTCTTCTAAATTATTCCCTTCCTCCTTAGCATCCCTGCACGCACCCCCTCTCGTTCATAGACGTTCTCACGCTCTGGGCTACGTGCATTCTTTCAAACCACGCGTCACTTAAAACTAAACCGTGCCCTGTTTATATCGCTCTTGTGTCGTCGCCTTATAGCCTAAACACTCTTCAGTGGGTCCACGCTCTTATAACCTACAGAATATTTATATACTTTCACGCCGCACTATTTTCCCGTTCCCACAGATATGATAGTCTGATCAAATGGTGGAATACAGAGCAGCTCTGTGGGGGTGGTTATCATGGCCCCTACCAGAGCCCTTTTTAGTTAGTAGTTTTCTTGTAGATTTTTCAATAGGTTCCAGGTCAACACCCTTTTCGCCCTAGTACTCCAGACTATCGCTGCGTAGGTCAGTCTTGGTAATAGCACTGCTATGTATAGTCAAAGGGTCTTAACCTTGAGCCTTAAGCTCCAGGTCTTTCCCATTGCTCTTCTACAAGCCCAAAAGGCCGAGTAAAATTTGGTCTTCTTGTTCTTGAGTTGCAGTTTCCAGTTGAGCTAGGGGTCTAGGTGAACCATTAAATAATTAATTTTTAAAGTATATTAAATTTCCTTGTTTCATAGCATCAGTGGTTCTACGGGTTCTGGATTGTATTTTCTTGTGAAGATCATTGCCTCGACTTTGAAGAGTTAACCTTTAATCCCTTGGCCTGAAACCAATTTTGTATAATCTAAGGGCTTTTTCAATCAGCTTGTTGACGGTTGAAAGAAATTTGCCCCTTGCCACTACCGCCACGTTGTTGGCATGGCCATAAGTGGCGAACCCTGTTTCCTGTAGTTTAACTAGGAGGTCATTCATCACAAGGCACCACAGCAGTGATGATTGTCACAAACTATCGCTTTACCGATTTTTTTAACGTTCAGAGATAAGGGAATTTGCAATGTTGGTCCACGCGACACTCCCCTGGGATGAGACAAATTAATTAGTGATTTTGGGCGAATTTTAGACGTTGAGAAAAGATGTCAACAAAACCTTCTTTTGCAATACTTTTACGGATTTTTCTGCCCACTTTTCGCCTAATACACCTAATCATCAAACTGGCCTAATCCTTTCTGTTTCACCGATACGCAAACGAGTGTGCCTCAAATCTACCGAAAATGATTTAGAGCAGAATGAATCGTGAATTTCCTCGGGCTTTCCGATACGCAAACGCGTGCGCTTCGAATCCTCTGACAAATCCCGGTTGGAAAATAAATATATGTGTTGAAAATTTCAGATTTCGATACGCCAACGTGTGCTCCTCAAATTGCTTAGGAATATCTTACAAATGTGGAGGAAAACTCAATTAAGAATGTTACACGAATGGTTAAATATTACTGGTTAAAACTCAAGCTTAGAGAGATCAAAAGTAACCGCGTTGCTACGAACGAGAAAATACACTGAACAGTAAAATCGTAATAATGGTGGTCATGCTCAAAGGCACCAGTATATATTTCCGGGAAATCTGACCCCTTTTCAATAAAAATTGCAATTGTAGAACGTGATCTTGCACGTGCCCTTATCGGACTTGTGCACAGTTGCTGTTTATTCGGGGGGGGGGGGGGGGTCTTAGAGTTACCGAGATTAACGATGAATAGAGATCGTTGAAGATTTTAGGAACTTTTCCCTTTTTCTTGCTGTGGTTGAAATAATGTTAAAACCATCGACCTACGAATATTTAATTCCCATAAATTCTATCGTTGTGTCACCCTCCGTTTTCCGTTTTCTCATAGGTGCTCATCACATAAAACACCATCCTGCGGACAACCTTCAGCTGGTTTGCCATCCAAAATCAGTTCTTCGGCATTGACGACTATTGACCTTCTCGTCAACATGCTTTGTGTCTAGTCCACAAACGCGGTGGAAATGCTGTGTCTGGTTGTTGCTTCTCTAATTATCCCGTAGAAGGTGCTATCAAAAGTTTCCTCAATATCCAAAAAGATTGCCAAGGCATACTTTGGCCACTAGTTGTGTCTCTATTACGGTCGCAAGATGATGCACGGCAGTGAATGGGAAATAAGAGGGCCCTTTTTTAAATAGTTATCAACCAATCTTTCCAAGTTTTTCAACAGGAAAGATGTAAGGCTGATTAGTCTGAAGTCTTTTGCCAATATATGGTCATTTTTGCCCGGTATCGGAATGAAAATAACTTTCATATCTCTTCAGGTTTGCGGAACGTTACTTAGTGCTATACTAGCCTTAAACTTTTGTCAGTGGACTTAGTAAACAGCTCAGTCCCTATTGCAGAAAGATGAGGTATATACGATCTGATCTTGCTGTCTTTTAGGGCGAAAATGTGTTCATCACCCATTTAACAACCTTCGGAGACACCATTTTGGCGGCCAGTGACCAGTCTCTGGATTTGTAAGTGTTTTCAGTTACTGTGTCCCCTAGGTTGTACGATGAAAAACTGATCTCTTGAAATCCCGGAAAGTGTGTCTCCGGGAGAAATTTCAGAGACCTTTTCATGTTCATGAAAAGCCATGTCCCTCACTAGCATGACTAAAGTACTTTTCTACGATGCAGACTAATCTGTGTAATCGGGACCTCAAGAACAGCCATTGAGTTAGGCTGTCTCTTTGGTCTCCATTACCCTGTCCCCCCTTTTGAGATTCCCCCTTTAGTTCCTTAACCGTACCTCATCCTATCCTGCAAAAAGGTATACAGTAGAGTTTTCTTAAGACTTCCAGCGATCGCCCGTCAACCGGACAAGCAAAGTGTGCGCATTTCACGTCCCCGCTTTCACTCCCGCTGGTGTTCACCCAGTCGTTGGTTGTCTGATCCTCATTCTGTCGTTCCATCAATTTTAGAATCTCCCCGGTGGTTGATTCGGGGTTCTCCACGTGGATGATCACTCAATCCAGTGACATCTGGGGCTACTGCACTCTCAAGAGATAGGATGCATCCTTTCATAATTTTTCTAATCGCGGCTACTTCTTCTGCTGCGAGTTTATCATATATTCCGGATAGTCCTCTGGCATTATCGCTAGTATCATAATGTACTTAGTCGCATGGATATCCGACCCTTGATCCACGATGTTTTGCACTGACGATCTTCCGATTGTGAGTACAATGCTCCGGCTTGGTACGTTTTACGGCGCCGGCTACAGAATTCCTTCCCTAGTCCATGGGGTTCTTTTCAGAAGCATCCGGAGGGGTCTGTACGACTCTGTCCTTCTGGATCTGCTTTTTGTGGCGGCGTCTGGCAGCGCCACTATATTTAGGGCTATGTCAGTTGCAACGTCCAAACTGGTGCCAAATTCCTCAATCCGAAAGGGAAATAGCTCCTGGATGGCCTTTTTTAGTGGTGATAGTGTAAGATTTGTTCGTGTTCCATACAGTTCATGCGAGAAACCTCATCCAGTTAGAGCCGCGATTGACTGGGTTTTTGTGAATTACTTTCAGAGATGCCCCGCAACTAATGTGATTAGACTCCCCCTTCCGACCTAAGCTCACTTGCCAACAAGGTTTTACGAGTCCTAGAGTGGAGCCGATGTAATACATATTGATACATTTAGTTGCATTGTTCATAGAAACAGGGGTATATAATATTACGGAGCCTAATATAAGTAATTGCCAGTATAAGGAGAGGGAAATGAAGGATGTCGGTTTTAATAATTGAAGAGAAGCCTTTCAAGAAGAAATTTTTGCATCTGAGTTGTTTGGTATCTCTTCGTAACATCGATTTCTTCGGCGATTGATCAAACAGAAAATAGTTTTTGTCCGTGTTAAGTTTTTCTTAGATGAAAAAGTTGTGTATTCGCATGTTTTATGAAAAATAGAATTAAGTTGGTCGTTCATCGACGCTAGAAATTTTTATAACTCGGCGAGTGGACCAGCTAGGACCGCTCAGCGTTGAGTGTGCGATGTGATTGCGTTGGGCGAAAAAGTAATGGCGAAACTCCGAATGCACAACAAAAGAAAAAAAAACAATTTAATCGTCAAATTAACACGTTGACGCTGACATAACCCGCCCGTGTCCTATGCTTGTCTGTTCCGTGGGACGGCATGCATCACCGATGGGCCACGTTTGTATATCAAAAAATACGTAGTACAAAATGTAATTTTATTGATTTAACATCATACATTAACATTTCTACCTTATAATCAAACATTTAACATAAAATACATAACTTACAATTTAATCAATACATTAAAAATATCTATTTATGTTTCCGATGCAATTTTTTAAAACATTTTAAGCAAAGTGCCGGCTACAAACTGCTACAAAAGGTCATTACTTTTTTTGTTTTGTTTCTGGCGTACTGTGTACCTTTTAAGTTTGTTAAGCGTTTGTAACACTCTTTACATCTTTTCCTCATCTTCCTCGCGGATCCTTGGTGTGAACTTAAAAAATGTTTTTCCGTCTATTTACTATTAGTTCTTCACTAGGGGGATTCTCAACACTCCTCAATAGATAATCAATCATTTTTTCTCCAAATTTAAAAATTTGATAACGCTTGGTTCCCCACTTTTTGTGGATGTACCACGCATTTACTAAAGAGGTCCTGCATATTAGCTCCATGACAACTTTTCGATACCATTTTACCGTTTTCCGTAAACATTTTATGATGGGAACGCATTTGGTCAGATATATCAACTCCCTTTTTCGCACTATTATAAGAAAAGTCGGTATCTGGTTTTAATTTATCATCTTTGGCACGAATAATGGCGCAATTGTGAGATCTTGAAGTGGTTAACATGCACAGGAGTCTTTTATTGGTCCACTTTAAAAATTTCACGCCACTCCGATTTTCAAGAGATATAATGTCGCCCCGTTTCTGTTTTTGCTTTGCCTGTGGCGGTAGAAATTTTCTATTCATTTTGACTGTACCGCAAATATATGTTCTGTTGGTGAGAAGAACTTTGGCTAAAGGTATACTTATATAAAAACTGTCGGTAAATAAAATCCGGCCCTTGAATATAAAATCTCCTATCAATTTTATGATATCATAAGAATGTGTTTTTACAATTCTTGTTTCCTTTTTTCCGGAATAAATATGCACATTATGTGTATATTCGTCCGGAAGGCAGAATTTGTACAGTTTTATTCCGTACTTGTGTCGTTTACGTGGTTTATATTGACGAAAACTAAGGCGTCTTTTCCACGGAACCATGTTTTTGTCAATTACTATATTTTTACCGGATTTTACTGCATCTTTGAATGTACGAAGAATTTTATCAACTACATTTCGGAGTTTATGTAACCGATCCTCGGTTCTAGCCGTAGCATTATCGGAAAAGTGCAAGTATTTCAATATTGCTAAGAATCGATCACGTTTCATTGCTTTCTTTATACGCGCATTGGCATACATGGCCTTTTTGGATCAATATAATCGAATTTCGGGTACCTGCACTACACCCATAATAAGCAAGATACCAATAAGGGTACTCAATTTACTTTTTATAACGGGGTTCCATGATTGTTGATGTTGTCTCCTGCCATATACCGCATTCACTATGCACTGTACAGCGTATCTATTCGTCTGTTCAACGATGATCTCCAATATCTCGTCCGTAAAGAATAATTTATATAATGCAATAGGATCGTTGCAGTCCGTTTCTTTGATCAGTAGCTCTTCTTCTTCCGGATACTCTTCCTCTGATGCAGGTTTTTCTGCTATTTTCCACCATTCTGCATCATCATCTTGTTCCTTTATATCAGACTCCGAAACTTCTTCCTCCGTGGTATTTCTATCAATTGCCGTGTCCGATGATGAAGATGAAAATATTCTATTTCTTCGTTTCTTTCGCATGATTCTCGATACTGATTCATCAGACGAATCACTGAATTCCATATCCATTGTATCTAATATTTAGATGGGCAAAAATGAAAAATGAAAAATGTTAACTGCCTTTTTAAAAGGAAAGAAACTTTTTACTACCGTTACCCTTACTGGAAGAAATGTGTGCTCTGATCATTCGTTATGTCAGAACTCTACTGACCTCACAGGCACTTCACACAGAATACTTGCACACTAACGTACTCTCTCTCTCTCTCTTCCCATCAACTCTAAACTCAATAAAACTTACGTCAATCGTCTAAATGCTTGATAATGGTACCTCATTACTAATTCGTTCCCCAAAAAGTCACAGATTTTCTTCATTATGCGTGGAGGGCTTTATACTTCTAATTGGGCCGCCGAAGATCAAGAGGCGGGTCAATGTTTGCCCAACTAAAGCCCGCACCGAAGCCCGCGATTTTCCAAAGAAAAAACAAACTGATCTCTGGAAAACCACGCAACAGTCCTCGGTCACTTAGCCCGGCAATATATATCTTTTCTCAGCGTCCCAGGAAACCAAATACTATTGGGACCTCGAGTGCCTGGCCGCCTGGAAATCGTCAGTCGTAGGTTCGACGAAATTGCCGCTCGCACTTGACATAATTTACGACAAACACACGACTATTTCTTTTTCTTAGTACGACATTGACCATATGCATCGTTTGTCCGTCGACCGGGCTTATGGCCATAAAAAACGAATTAGGGTTTTTCCCAAATTCATGCAACTGGCCACCGTGGGTCGTATCGGCAGGTCAGACCACGCGCGGGCCACGTAAAAATTTTGGAAATTTGGTCTTTTCGAATCAGCTAGTGGATAATAGGGCTCAAGCATTGAACAGTATAATTTGGTGCCGCACCGCCCCATGGGGCGCACCGCTAGTTGAAGCGCCGCAGCACGGAACGGACTGCGAATATCCGCGCCGGCGTCAATGTGTTAAGGTTGTACACTTACAACAGTCACAGTAATGCTCATAAATCAAAAAGTAGTCCGACGCAGCCGCAAATTACGCAATATTTTTGCAGTGACTAATAACACACGATACCGCCACGGGTACTATTCACCTGGGCAAGATCTAAACGTTTGCGACACCGGCTGAAGCAAACCGTTCAAAGAAATGAAAAATGCCAATAATCACGAAGATCTTGCCGAGGTACAACTTTTCAATTTTTTGGGAAACTCTATATCTTTCTTGGACCCAGTTAAGTGTGTAATGTGTATAATGTGATACATGGCCAGGCTCAGTTCGGACGAGTTTACGGCTGGAAAGTCCTTAACGCAATAACATAATTTTTTGAATTTCCATTTTTTGTATCTGATATTTGTTTAACATGTGTGCCGAACACTGCCCCTGCGCCTATGAGAGAAGGAACATCGAGATGTGAAATAAAGATAGAATTAATCGAAATTAAACATTCGTAACTCAATAGCCTTAACGTTATTTAAACCATAACAAGAAAAGGGGAGCAGTTCCCAGAACCTCTAAAGATTTATCGTTAATGTCGGTAACTCTAGCAACCACCAGTAAATAGAAACTGGGCACGAGTTTGATAAGGGCACGTGTAAGATCGCGTCCCACCTTCAGAATTTTTATTGAGAAAGGATATATATTTACCGGATATATATTGCATACTGGTGCCTTTGGAATGATCATCATTATTACGATCTTACTATTCAGTGTATTTTTTCATTTGTAGTGACATCGTTACTCTCGATCTCCCTGAGCTTAAGTTTTAACCACTAAGTTTCAATCATTCCTGTAACATTCTTAATTGAGTTTTCTTCCACATTTGTAAGATACTCCTAAGCAATCTAGGAAGCACACGTTTGTGTATCAAAATCTCTGAAACATCTGAAATTTCCAACACATATCTTTATTTTCTAATTGGGATTTGACAAAGGATTCAAGGCGCACTTGTTTGCATATTGGAAAGCCCAACAAAGTTCACGATTCATCCTGGTCGAAAATTATTTTTGGAAGAATTGAGACACAATCGCTTCTGAGACCTGAAACGTATCAGTGTAACCGAAAGGATTGGGCCAGTTTGATCATTCAGCCCATTAGACGAAAAGTATTGGGTTGTTCGGAAAGTAATTTCGTTAAGTAAAACCACCCGAACCAGTTTTTTGCCAGCAAGGACCAAAACTTTTATGAGAGGGGAATTATGTTACTGCCAGAAAGATGGCAAAAGGTGTTGGACCAGAATGGCCAATATATAATTTAATAAAATATTTATTCATTATACGAAAACTGTCTTTCATTTTCCCCAAAAAACGAAATGACTTTCCGAACAACCCAATAAATTAAGCTAAATCGACAATATCAAAATTTACGCGTATGAATCCTCGCGTTTGCTTCTCACTGCCACTAAACAAACTTCGCTTTTCCCAATGTGACTTCCTCAAGGTCCACCAAACTGCCTTGAAGCGGCGATAAACTCATCGCTTCTCCCAATTATTTTCTATTAAGACAAAAGCAGCTCAGCAGAGGCACGGTTTGCTGATTTCAAGGGAGAGATTATGGTTCAACGCGAATCTCGAATCAAACGGATCGAGAGAGAGAGATATATAGAGTGAGAAAGAGAGAGAGAGAGAGAGAGAGATCTGGGCCAGGAGTAATAAACGAGGCTGGCATTAATCATCCTGGCTGGCGTTTGGAGATGTTACAAAATAATCTCGAAGGATATTTCGATCGTTTGGTTTGGCTCTCTGCTCCTTTTTCCCCTTTTTCTCTTTTCGCCTCCTCATCTTTTTTTCCCTCTTTTTATTTTTTTTTTTTTTCCTCTTGCTCTCCTCTTCGTGGAAGCAGACAGGTGAAACAAACCCATGACATTTGCCTTTGGTGCCTCCACAAAGGCGCGCCATTTATTCAGAAGTCGGTTTAATTGAATATTTTTGGAATTCCTTTCATTTATTTCCCTTTTGTTGAAATATCGCTTCTTTGGGAGAGTCTTTATTTTATTCTTCGTGCCGCGGTGTGAATTGGACTTTGTTTGTGTTGGTGGAGTTTTGGTGGATGTTTAGGGGTTCAGAAGGAAGAGGAAGAGGCGTTAATAGATGGACATGATGATTTGATTATGGTTTAATATTGTTGGTCGATTATTATGTGATTATTGATAAGTACAGTGAACGGGTTGTTATAAGTGTGAGACAGTTTTTCTAAGAAGTCAGAGATTAAAGATCTCTGATAATAAAATTCTTTGATCATAAATATTAAATCGATTTTACATTAATCCCCATTTCTTCGATAATAAATATTAACCCTTTAAAAAGCAATACTGCCATTTGTCATCATCCGTATAATTTGCTTTTATCAATCAAGTACGTCTAAATTGTTCTTCTTCAAAAATTACTTTTCTTATTGAAAAAATGATAATTTACGCTGGAAAGGATTAAATAAATTAACACATTAATGTCCATATCTTCAGTGATCAGTATTAAATAAATTCCATATTAATCCGCATTTCTTCAATAATGAATATTATATAAATTGTACATTAATGCTCATTTCCTCAATAATAAATATTATATGGATTCTACATTAGTCCCCATTTCTCCAATAATAAATATTAAATAAATTCTACATTAATCTCCATTTCCTCAATAATAAATATTATATAAATTCTACATTAATACCCATTTCTTCAATAATAATTATCAAATAAATCCCACATTAGTCCTACTTCCTTCAATAATAATTATTAAATAAATTCTACATTAATCCCCATTTCTCCAATAATAAATATTAAATAAATTCTACATTAATCTCCATTTCCTCAATAATAAATATTATATAAATTCTACATTAATACCCATTTCTTTAATAATAATTATCAAATAAATCCCACATTAGTCCTTCTTTCTTCAGTAATAATTATTAAATAAATTCTACATTAATCCCCATTTCTCCAATAATAAATATTAAATAAATTCTACATTAACCCCTTTTTCTTCAATAATGATTATCAAATAAATTCCAATTAGTCCTCCTTTCTTCAGTAATAATTATTAAATAAATCCCACACTAATCCCTCTTTCTTCAATAATAAATATTAAATAAACCCCACATTGATCCCCATTTCTTCAATAATAAATATTATATAAATTCTACATTAACCCCTTTTTCTTCAATAATAAATATCAAATAAATTCCACATTAATCCCCATTTCTCCAATAATAAATATTAAATAAATTCCATGTTAATCCCCATTTCCTCAATAATAAATATCAAATAAATTCCACATTAGTCCTCCTTTCTTCAGTAATAATTATTAAACAAATTCCACACTATATAAATATACCATAAAAATTCCACATTAGTGCCCCTTTCTTCAATAATAATCACCAAACAGAAACACATCCAAAGCTGCAACATGTGAATACAAGCAAAGGTCCAGAACCCTTTTCCCATTGGCCATTCGGGAATGTGCGCCGATATATTTTCGCGTCTCGACCAAGGATATTGTCGGTGCGAAAAGCGTGACGGGCAGAGTTCCGCGGCCGTTCGTGAAATTGCGTTATAAGCGCGACGGTCACGCCACGTTTTTAAGCCGATAAATCGCCGTTTCTCGGGGACAGTTATCTCGTATCGCGGCACGAAAACACGAGTCCCATAATATCGGCTTCCGGCAGCACGGGCTGCCCTCTAATTACTTATCCAGAAATTGCAGGGGGGAAAAGGTCTGTCGTAGGAACGGGTCTTTAGCCCATTTCCTCTTTGCGCTGCGTACACGCAATTTCTGGGAAGAATCGGTACCTCGATTGGCCATCGGGTTGCAAGTGTCTTCTTCTGTCGTTTTTTATTCTTTTTGTCAATGGGATTTTATCTCTTTTTGTCAATGGGATCTTATCTCTTTTTGTCAATGGGATCTTATCTCTTTTTGTCAATGGGATTTTTGTGGGATTTTTTTTCATGATTTTGTGCGAACTTTGATCGAGGCTTTGATTGGGATGTATTTATTTTTGGCTGTGCTTGTTGATTGGAAATTCACTGATCATGTTTCACATTTTTGAAATTTTATATATATATATATATTTTTTGTTTTATTTATATTTAATATATATTATTATCGTTATTATTGAATTGTTAGAAGGTTATGGTTTGAAATTATGCATTAAAGGTAGACCCTTTGAATATTTTTCTAGGTAATTTTTTTGTTGAACAGCTTGAATGGCTGATGTTAAGCAGGTACTGAGGCGTCCTGAGTTCAAAGTTAAAGGCCAATGAAGGTTAAGGGTCGGTTACTATGTTTCGATCGTTATTAAATCAATATTATTATTATTAAAGTATTAAAATAGTATGGTTTGTAATTATAGACTGAAAGATCACCGTTCCAACATTTTTCTCAGCAATTTTTTTCTCAGATAGCTTGAATCTTGGATATTAAATAAGTGCTGAGGCATCGTGGGTTCAAAATTAAAGGCCGTCGAGGGTTAAGGGTCAGTTTCACACTGTTTCGATCATTATTAAATTAATATACTTATAATTAATATACATAATAATTATTATTAAATTATTAAAGTATAATTTGAAATTATACATTAAATATACACCATTCCAAAATTTTTCCAAGCCATTGCTTTCTTAAATACCTCAAATCTCTGATAATAAACAGGTAGTCACACTGTTATGATCATTATTCAATATATATATATATATATATATATATAAAATTATTATTGAATTATTAAAATATTCTTGTTTAAAATTATACATTAAAAGTACATTAAATATATATATATATATATATATATATACATATATAATATATATACATATATAATATTATTGTATAATTAAATTAAATAATAATAAATATAATTATTATCAAATTATTAAAATATAGTTTGAAGTTATACATTAAACATACACCATTCAAAAATTTTTCCAAGCAATTTCCCTCTCAAACACCTCAAATCCCTGATACTAAACAGGTGTAGAAGCATCCAGAGTTCAAAGTCAGAGGCCATCGAGGGTTAAGGGTCAGTCACACCATTTCAATCATTATCAATAATTATTATAAAATTACTAAAATATTATAGTTTAAAATCATACATCAATAATACGAGTTCAAAGTCAGAGGCCATCGAGGGTTAAGGGTCAGTCACACCATTTCAATCATTATCAATAATTATTATAAAATTACTAAAATATTATAGTTTAAAATCATACATCAATAATACACCATTCAAAAATTTTTCCAATCTTAAGCACCTCAAATCCCTGATATTAAACAGGTATAGAAGCATCCCGAGTTCAAAGTCAGAGGCCATCGAGGGTTAAGGGTCAGTCACACCATTTCAATCATTATCAATAATTATTATAAAATTACTAAAATATTATAGTTTAAAATCATACATCAATAATACACCATTCAAAAATTTTTCAAAGCAATTTCCATCTTAAACACCTCAAATCCCTGACATTAAACAGGTACAGAAGCATCCCGAGTTCAAAGTCAGAGGCCATCGAGGGTTAAGGGTCAGTCACACCGTTTCGATCGACGTACGTTGATTCGCGCGGACGAACTAACAGCAGCCCAGGGGCGAGGAGGGGAGAGGAGAGGGGGAGGTTTATAAATATTCACGACAGCTCGGACCTTGTCCCGTTTCCGTCGAAAAGCCTTGTCGCGAAGTTGGGCGCAGGGTTACGCGCCTCTCCCTCTGGCCTGGTATTTTGGCAAAAAGCGAGTTTACCATGAGACGCGCAATAATTCTCCAACGGTCTAACATTTCTAATGTCCGTCCGTCATCGCTGGTGCCAAGTGGTCCTCCAACAGCTTGGACTTTCCAATGCACTGGCTTTTTCCGCTGGGAAGTGTTCGTTCGTTTGTTTTGTGTTCGTCACAAATCGCTTTTGGGCGTCGAAAGGGTGGTCTGGGTACTTGGGTTTTTTTATGGTTTTTGTATTGTTTTTTAGTGGAAGATTTGCTTGTCTTTGCTGTTTGGGTTTTTATGCTTCTCAGTTTGTCCTTAATTGGAAGACCGTGGGGTTGTGTTTGGTATTTGGGTTTTTATGGTTATTATATTGTTTCTAATTAGAGGATCGTGGGGCTGTGTTTGGTACTTGGGATTTTATGGTTTTTGTATTGTTTTTTAGTGGAAGATTTGCTTGTCTTTGCTGTTTGGGTTTTTATGCTTCTCAGTTTGTCCTTAATTGGAAGATCGTGGGGTTGTATTTGGTATTTGGCTTTTTATGGTTATTGTATTGTTTCTAATTAGAAGATCGTGGGGTTGTATTTGGTATTTGGCTTTTTATGGTTATTGTATTGTTTCTAATTAGAAGATTGTGGGGCTGTGTTTGGTATTTGGCTTTTTATGGTTATTGTATTGTTTCTAATTAGAGGATCGTGGGGTTGTGTTTGGTGTTTGGGTTTTTATGATTATTATATTGTTTCTAATTGGAAGATCGTGGGGTTGTATTTGGTATTTGGGTTTTTATGGTTATTATATTGTTTCTAATTAGAGGATCGTGGAGTTGTGTTTGGTGTTTGGGTTTTTATGGCTTTCATATTGTCTTTAAGGAGAAAATCGTGGAGTTGTGTTTGGTATTTGGGGTTTTATGGCTTTCATATTGTCTTTAAGTAGAAAATCGTGGGGTTGTATTTGATATTTGGGTTTTTATGGTTCTTATATTGTCCTTAATTGGAAAATCGTGAGGTTGTATTTGATATTTGGCTTTTTATGGTTCTTATATTGTCCTTAATTGGAAAATCGTGAGGTTGTATTTGATATTTGGGTTTTTATGATTCTTATATCGTCCTTAATTAGAAAATCGTGGGGTTGTATTTGATATTTGGCTTTTTACTGTATATAGAAGACTGTGCAGTTGTATTTTTTTATGGTATATCTAGAAGATTGTGGAGTTGTATTTGATATTTGAGTTTTTATGCTTCTCATTTTGTCCTGAATTAGAATAATGTGGTGTTTTATTTGCTATCTGAATTTTTATGGCTTTCACATTGTCCTTGATTAGAAAATTGTGTAATCGTGGTTCGTGTTTGGGTTTTTATGGTTCTCACATCGTCCTTAATTAGAAAATCGTGGAGTTGTATTTGATATCTGGATTTTTATGGTTCTCACATTGTCCTTAATTATAAAATCGTGGAGTCGTATTCGCTATTTAGATTTTTATAATTCTCACAGTGTCTTTAAATAGCAGTTCATGGAGATTGTACTTAAGTTTTGCATCTTTAAGATTCTCACTTTGTCCCTGATTACAAACCTATTTCAATACTACTTAAGTCTTACATTTCTCAGATTCTCACTTTCTCCCCAATTAAGAATCCATACTAATTGCAATTATCAACAAGAACCCAACAAGAACCCCAACAAGAACTCCATAACCTCATACCTCGATTTTTATCCTTCTCACTTCGCTTCCAAGTCAAAAAGTCAGCAACCATACAAACTACAATCAGAATATTCCATACAAACCATAACCAGAATATACCATAGAAACAGAACCAACGCACTATTCCCAAGAACAAAAAAAAAAAGCATTAAATAATTCAACATGATTAATAGCAAACGAGGTATTCAAAGTGCACTTCGCTCTATTCACGTGCGAAAGAATGCAAAGTGCAGCTAAATCTCGAGCCAGACGATCTCAGAATAAACACGTGAGTCGCGAAGGGTACTCGATTAGGGACTTCGTCCTCAGGACGCATCGCTCGTAAGTTACTCAGCTTTTTTGAGGGTTAAATACGCACGCGATGTTTATTGATAGCGACCAGCTGTTTTTGCTTTGGCAGCGGCCCCCTGGGGACGGTGCGAGGTGTCGTCACTGCATTATTGTTATTTCGGGCCGCGTCGAAGGTTGGTGGCGGAAGCTCGTGGAGGAATGAACACAAGGTGCTACTAAGTGCAAGGAGAGAGCAGGAGAGAAAGTCCGTTTGGGGGAGAGAGATTCAAGATTCTTTCTGGGTTTTTTTTCTTTTTTTTTTTCTTCTTCTCCTTGGTATTCCTTCTTCTTTTTATTCTTCTTGGTGTATGGAACTGGTTGAGGCTGTTTGGAAGAATATTCAAATCTTTTTTTATTCTATGTTTCTGCTTCTTCTTTTTCTTCTTCTTGGTGTTTGGAGCTGGTTGAGGTTTTTTGGAAGAATATTCGAGATTTCTTCTGCTTTTTCTTCTTCTCGTTGATATTTTGTCTACTTTTTATTCTTCTTGGTGTTTGGAGCTGGTTGAGGCTTTTTGAAAGAATATTTAAGATTTTTTCTGCTTTTTTCTGCTCGTTGATATTTTGTCTTCTTTTTATTCTTCTTGGTGTTTGGAGCTGGTTGAGGTCTTTTTGAAAGAATATTCGAGATTTCTTATGTTTTTTCTTCTTCTCGTTGATATTTTGTCTTCTTTTTATTCTTCTTGGTCTTTGGAGCTGGTTGAGGCTTTTTGGAAGAATATTCGAGATTTCTTCTGTTTCTCTTCTTCTCGTTGATATTTTGTCTTTTTCTTCTTCTTTTTGATGTTTGAGGCTGGTTGAAGTTATTTGAAAGAATATTCGGGATTTTTTCTGCTTTTTTCTGCTCGTTGATATTTTGTCTTCTTTTTATTCTTCTTGGTGTTTGGAGCTGGTTGAGGCTTTTTGGAAGAACACTCGAGATTTCTTCAGCTTTTTTCTACGTCACGTTTCTGCTTCTTCTTTTTCTTCTTCTTGGTGTTTGACACCAGTTGAGGCTGCTTGGAAGAATATTGGAGATTTCTCCTGCTTTTTTTATATTATGTCTCTGCTTCTTCTTCTTCTTCTGAATGTTTGGCGCGAGTTGATAAGATCGTTTAGCTTAGGATTTATCGTTACCAATGCTTTTAATTTCTAATGGACGCGAAGTTAATCTATTTATTAGGAGTGCAATTATCAAAAGTACAATCAAATACAAAGCGAGAAGGAAAGAAAGTTTGCTTGGAAGAAACAGATTCAAGATTTCTTCCTTTTTTTCTGTCTCGATGTTTGGCACCAGTGGATAAAATCGATTGATTTAAGATCTACTGTTTCTAATCTGGATGCAACATTATTGGATTTATTAGGAGTGCTACTAAGTTCAAGGAGAGGAGGAGATAAACTTCATAATCAGAATCACTTTCTTTTTCATTTATATTAATTTTTGACGTCAGCTACTAAAATCATTTGCTCTAAAATTAACTCTCTCATACAAACTCCGTACCATTAAAAATACATTTAAATACAAAGAGAAGAACGAAAAAAGTCTAGTTGCAAAACACTTCCCCTCCTTCCTTTCCTCTCGTCCTAATTTTTGGCGTCGATTGCTAAAATCATTTGCCCTAAGATTAACTCTCTCTGATACAAACTCTGAACCACCGAAGATGTATTTAAATACACAAAAAAGAAGAACTGAAAGCGTCTGCTTGCAAAACAGATCCACGATTTCTTCTTTTCTTCTCACCTCGATTTCCAGCCTCGATCGACGAACTCATTTGTAGAAGATTAACTCTTTTCAATATGAATCCTGAAGCATTCGAGGTAGAGGCATCGAAAGTGCGTCCAAGAGCAAAGAGACGAGGCGTACGGTCGAGAAATATTGCGCTCGTCGCTGTGGTTATCTTCGTAAAGTCTTCGTTCCGCATCGGCGGGGCGATCAATTATCGTTATCGGGGGCAGAAGACGTCCCAAATTAATAGCCTTCGTTATGGGCCGTTATTAATGGCGTCGTTTGCCCGGAATTTCGCTCAGCCTCCTGAGAAAGAAGGGGGGGGGGAATTCTGCCTCGCGATGAATTCTTTTGCCATCCGACCGCGGAGGATCCGAGAAGAAGGACATTTTTGCCCATTTCGCCGTTATTAATCGTCCCATTGGGGATGCGCCTTCTTCGGGTTCGACCCTGCTTTTGTTTTAGAATTATTTCTCACGAAGAATTTATATACGAATAATATATATATATATATTATTATAAATA